>PVKE010016440.1:0-32046 GCA_004027555.1 Craseonycteris thonglongyai | reverse complement strand
TGCTGGTGCCCCATCGGTAGTTATCGCAGACAACTTATGCAAAGTCATGTTTATCGACCTGGCGTATGTTCTGAAAGTTGTATAAATATCCTCACCTCTCGTCTGTCCTTTCATTGGTAATATTTGCAACAGCTCCTCTTTGACTGTGAAGTTACTAAATACCATTCTCACCATAACTACCAACTGTGCGGTGTCTGATGTATCTGTTGACTCGTCAAATTGCAGAGAGAAGCAGTCGCATATTTCCAAGTCAGTCTTTAACTGAGTTTGCAAGTCTTTTGAAATTGCGTGTATTCTTCTTGTGACTGTGTTATTTGACAACTGTAGGTCTCGTATCGCCGACATCATCTCACGCTTGTTAGAATATTCCTCAGACAAACAATCGGCAGCAGTCAGAAATGCTTCTTTTAACAATTCACCATCCTGGAAAGGTTTTTTCTTCTTTGTGAGCATGTGAGAAATTTTGAAAGAAGCAATGGTTGCCTTTTTAGATTTTTCCACATGACTAGTGAAAACAGTCTGTTGAGTAGTTAAACTTAATTTTAGTTGATTTATTTTTTTCTTTCTTACTTCAGATTTAAGTGGATAATTCGTATCAAAAGTGGTATGACTTGTCTGAAAGTGATGTTCAACATTATGTTTTTTCGGCACTGCAATACTACTGCCACACAACAGGCAAATGCATTTACCTTTTAAATTAATGAAACAATATGATTCCTCCCAGTCTGTGTTAAAATTATAGGTTCGTTTTCTCTTATTTGGTCCACTCATTTTAAGACTAAAAAAATAAAAATAAAAATAGTTATAGTGCTACAATATCATATCAAATTGACACAATAATAGATTACCTACCTCGCTTTTAGTTCATTTAAAATCGAATATATCAAAACACTGTGATCCTAGCTAACTGTCACCACCCGATCAGTCCAGCAACCGCAATCAAAATGGCAACTTCGTGTCTCCTGGTTGGGTGGAGGAGAGTTTCACAATAAAATATAATAATATTGAAAAAAAAAAAAAAAAAAAGAGTGCAGCAGCTAAACAAGATGCGACACGTACAAAGGCGAAAGCTAGGGAAAAACTTATATATACGATATCACAAACACACCAACGAATATAATAAACCTGTATAGATACCCAAACAATATTTTAAAATTCTAACAAATGTATACAAATAAATTATAGTTTTACTTAGTGTTTATGAAAAACTTCTGATGCAGTCAAATAATGGCGGGCGCACACAAATTGGGCCACGGGCGCCATGGCGCCCGCGGGCACGGGATTGGGAATCCCTGTAGAGCAAGGGACCAAATGGGAAGAACTGAACTGAGGGCCTCCCACATGGGAAGCATACCCCAGGTTCAGCATGAGTTCACACAAACCAGGGCTGGGAGTCAATCCTTGGTCCCTGGGGCTGCAAAGCGAGCACTTAACCCACTGAGCCATCCCAGCTTCCCCAATAATCTTTTATGTAAAAAAATTTTTACATAAAATTTCTTATACCTTGTATCTATTCTTATGTTTTGTAATTATTTGTTACATAAAATTTTATACCATAGTTAAAAAATAATGCTAAAATTCCTTTGTAATACAAAAATAAGTACCTAAATATAAGCAAATAAAAATTTGAATTAAAAAATTAAAGATTTTTTTTCCTGAAAGTTTGGGCCAAAAATGTGGGTTTACATTATGCATGGAAGCACATTATACCTGGCAAAATGCAGTAATTTACCCAAGGTGACAGGACAAGGAGAGACAGAGGCAGAGTATGAGCCCACGTATGCTCACTGGACCTTCTTCTACTAACACCTTCCCTTAATATTGTGTTCCTCCAAAACACACCTGGAACAAAATGGATTTATAAGCTGTCACAGGAATGGCTGGAGGGCATCCTTCCTCTTTTCACCATGGACTACTTAACCAGTGTAGGAATAAATCTAAACTTTGGTGGGTAAAGTTATAGTGTAACTCCATCGAAAAACTTTCTGAACTTAACTAATCCAATCAGATTTATAAAATTTTTTTTAAGTATTTCTAGGGCTAATTCAACACCATTCCAGCAGCGATGGCCAATCTCTACCAAGACACTAACAAGAGACCACAGCAGGTACTATGCCATCAGCTCAATGGCCATTTACACAAATAATCATGAAAAGATGAACAACCAAGAATTCTTCAAGTATGCGCTAAGGACTGCTGATGGTACAAGTAGGTCTACTGGACCACCATGGGTTATTCTCCCATAATAGTAATAATAATATAACATATATATGCACATTAATTTATCAATTTACTTTTAGGATACAAAAAAATAAAAGGATATCACCTTATTACTTTCTTTAAAAAGGCAGTAAGAATTCTTCAGCTGAATTGGTCTGCATTTTATACTAATAACAAAAAATGGGTAAAAAGGGGATCCATGGGGCCAGCCATTGTATGGGAGATTTGTGGACGTTTGTTCAACCAAGGAAACCACTGATCTAAGATCTGATCTGAAACCACCCTAC
Organism: Craseonycteris thonglongyai; assembly: GCA_004027555.1. Lineage (NCBI taxonomy): Eukaryota > Metazoa > Chordata > Mammalia > Chiroptera > Craseonycteridae > Craseonycteris > Craseonycteris thonglongyai. Next base: position 29,539 of record PVKE010016440.1, on the reverse strand, counting down.
AGTTTCTGGCACAAATTTTATACAGCATTTGTGTTCCTAATTGAGAATGATATCACTGAGTCCAAGGGTGGCTGAAAAAACTAATAGAAGCCTGCTATTTATTGCACTTCAAGTATGTGGGAAAACATTTTCTGGCCATCTGTTACTGTTACAGATCATAGAAGCTAAGATGAAATCGAGTTGGAAAAACAGGTTTTGATCGGGTTTCATTTCTGCCAAAGTACTGCAATCTGCCAAAGAGACAACAGAACAAGGCTCTCAGATATCTTTGTGAAAATGTACAATGTTGGAAGAATTCTTAAGTTTGCAGATTCACAGAATTTCAGAACTAGAAAAGATCTTAAATAATATTTAGCCCAAATCTATAATTTTCAAATAGAAAGTTAAGTGACTTGTCCAAGAGCCACAGCTAGCCAGTGAATAGAAGAAATGGGACTTAGCCCAGCATCATTCAACTCTCCCACTTCCTACATCCTGTAATTCGGTATCTTTATTGTTAATAATAAAGTCAACCATCACAATAATCAAGGAATGCTGGGATGGCTCAGCAGGTTGAGTGCTTGTCTTGCAACCCCGGGGTCTGAGAATCTATCTGGCCCAGCCTGTGTGGACCCATATACTGAACTGAGGTGTGCCCTCAGTTGGGTTCTCTCCAGAGCCAGCTTCCAATATGGCAGGCCCCCAGTTCAGCTCCTGCATGGGCACTCTTCCCATGTAGGAGGCCACCAACGGGAGTGTGCCTCCTTTGTGGGAGGCCCCTGACCCAGTTCCTGTCCTGCACAGCCCAGAGCCCTCAGCCCAGTTCCTGCCCTGCACAGCCCTGCACCCACTTGTAGAGTGATATAACAAAAACTAATGACATACAACTATGGAGACTGCTCTGCACAACCCCCCACCTCACCCCCCAATACACACACCTCTGTCTCTCTCTGTCAAAAACAATAAAAATAAATCTTTCAAAAACAAACAATTGCAATAATCAGTTTGCTTTGTGTCCCACAGAAATCAAAACTGCATAGATTAAAAAAGGTCTGCAAATACACTTTGCTTTCTTCACTATTTTTTCCACTAAGGTGATCATAGCCCAGCCCTTGGCTTCTAAGCTTCCTATCCAAATCCACATGTAAGTATTTTCACTGCTCGGCCACACCATAGGCTTGTCTTTAAACAAAGATACAACACAACACTGCAGCAGTTGATTTAGTTGCAGGATTCCTGCATCATCTAAACAAAATACCTCAATCACTAAAGTCGCTAACATTCCATCTCAGATAATCTGCTGAAATAGGCCAATCTTAGAGGTTGCCCTAAATAGGCTTTATCCTCAAAACTTCTACATGAACAAATATATGCTTTCCTTATGAAAAATTCTTTCCTTCTAGATTTTTGTTTGCTGTTTACAATGCTGAGGTTTTTTTTAACTGGTTTTGTATTGTTTGAGGTGTAATTTATATTTCTGAACTTTCTATTTTGTTCTACTGATTTGTTTATCTTTATGCCAATATCACATTATCTTTATTACTGTAGCTTCATTTTAAGTCTTGACAGTAAGTAGTATAAATTTTCACTTTTATTTTCTCAAGATTATTTTGAGCATTCTAGGCCCTTTCCATTTCCACATAAATTTTTTAATCAGCCAGCCAATTTGTCGGGGGGAAAAAAAGCACCTGCTGAAATACTTATTGGGATTGCATTGACTCCATAGCTCAATTTAAAGAGACTGTATATATTATTAAAAATCATTATGCTTATCCTTGAACATGGTATATTTATTTAGGTCCTCTTTAACTCCTTCTAGCAATGTTTGTAGTCTTACTATACACCTTTTCTTAAATTTATTTATATATTTTTTAATGTTTTTGACATTATTGTAAAGGAAATGTGTTCTTTCTAATTGTTCGCTGATAGCAGTAAAAGTAATATTTCTATATTGATCTTGTATCCTGACACCTTACTAAATTCAGTTATTTGCTCTAGTGATTGTTTTGTAGATTCATTAGGGTTTTTAGGTAAACAATTATTAATATGTCACCTGTGCATAGATAAGTTTTATTTCATTTCCAGTCTTTATGACAATTGATATTTGTATACTGACCTTGTATTCTGCAACTTAGCTAAACTAACTTATTACTTCTAATAACTTTTTTCTTTTTCTTTTTTAAAGTTTTATTTATTTATTTTATTAATTTTTGACAGAGAGATACAGAGACAGACAGAGAGAGAAGTGAACTGGGGGAACTCCCCAGTTCTGCATATGGTTCCGCACAGGCAGGGGTTGGGATTCGATCCTTGGTCCCTGGAACTGCAAAGTGAGCGCTTAACCCACTGAGCCATCCCGACTTCCCCCTAATAACTTTTTTTCTAATAACTTTTTTAAAAGAAGCCATAAGATTTTCTACATAGACATTTATGTTGTTGGCAATATCTTTGTCAGGTGTTTGTTACTAGAGTTATAATAGATTTATTAAAACAAGTTTAAAAGTGTTTCCCTTATTTACTAATATAATTTGTGTTAAATAGATATTATTTCTTCCTTAAATGTTCGATAGAAACCACCAATAAAGCTACCAGGGCCTGAAGTTTTCTTTGTGAAAAAGGTTTTGACAACAAATGCAATTCCTTTAATAGATATAGAGCTACTCAGATGTTCTATTTCATTTTGTCAGTTGTTTCTCAAATAATTTTGTGCATTTCATCTAAGTTGTCAAATTTACTGACAAAAAATATTCATAACATCCTTTAATATGTTTTTAACACCTGTAAAATCTATCTATATTCCCTCTTTCATCCCTGATAGTATGTTTTTTTTCTTGATCAGTCTTGTTCAAGGCTAATTTATTGATCTTTATTTTTTATTTTGGCTTTATTAATTTTTTCTAGTTTGTCCTGTTTGAAATTTCACTGATTTCTACTCTTTATTTTTCCATTCTTCTACTTATTTGGGCTTATTTTGCTCATCTTTTTTTCTAGCTTAAGTTGAAAATTTCAATCACTGATTTTTAAACTTTTTCCTTTTAAGCATTTAAAGCTATAAATTTCCCAGTTTACTTTATTTGCTATCTCCCACAAAGTTTGATATGCGTAATTTTCATTGTCAACTAGATAGAAATATTTTCTATTTTATTTAATGATGTCTTCTTTGACCATCAATTATTTAGAAATATATTTTAAATATTATAAACTTGGAGGTGTGGCTTTTCTAGTTATCTTATTGTTATTGATTTCTAATTTTTTTTTTAAGACTTATTTTATTGTTTTTGACAGAGACAGAGACAGAGAGAGACAGAGAGAAGGGGGAGGAACCAGAGCAGTCTCCACAGTTGTATGCCATCAGTCTTCAACATGGTTTTGTTCCACACAGGTGGGCAGGGGCCGCACAGGGCCAAAACCAGGTCAGGGGCCTCCCACATGAGAGGCACGCCCCCTTGAGCTGGGGGTGAACCAGGGGCCTCCCACACATGGGAAACTTGCCCCAGGGAGAACCAAACTGGGGGCCTCCCACATGGGAAGCACACCCCAGTTCAGCATATGGGTCTGCACAGGCCAGGGGCTGGACTCAATCCTGGGACCCCGGGGCTAAAAAGTGAGCATTCAACCCATTGAGACATCCCAGCTTCCCCTGATTTCTAATTTAATTCCATTGTGTCAGGGAATATACTATGTAAGTTTTCAGTATTTTTGTATTTATTGAGGTATACTGTATAGTTTAACATATGATCTATCTTGGTGAACATTCCCTGTGCACTTGAAAAGAATGTGTATTATGCAGTTACATGTAGGTGTTCTATAAATGTTAGACAAGGTGATGCATAGTTATTCAGATCTTCTACATCTTTATTGATATTTTCAAATTCTATCAACTACTGAAAATTTTCCAACTATGATTGTTGATTTGCTGTTTTCTCCTTTTAATGGTCTTTTTATTTTATGTATATTAAAGCTCTTTTATTAGATTCATACACACTTATGATTATATCTAGTGATTTGATCCTTTTACTATGAAATGTTCCTTTTTATCTTTAGTAATAGCCCTTGTCTTGAGGTTTGTTTTATTTGATAATAATAAAGTCATTCTAGCTTTCTTATGCTTACTGTTCACATGTACCTTTTTTCATCCTTTCACTTTCAAACTACTTACGTCTATCCCTTTTATATCCAGTCTGACAACCTCTGCCTTTAAATTGGAGCATTCAGTCTACTCACATTTAATGTAATTGTTCACAGTGGTTGGATTTTGGTTTACCATTCTATTTGTTCCATCTGGTTTTTGTTCCTCCATTCTTTCTTTAATATTTTTAGTATTAGATGTGTGTGTGTGAGTGTGTGTGTGTGTGAGAGAGAGAGAGAGATAAAAGAGAGAAAGATTGAGACTGCTCTAGGGATACAATATGTAACCATAACTTATGATCTACTTAGAGTTATTTAATATTGTATAATTTCACATAAAAATGTAATAACCTTGCAACATTTACTGCCCTTTATCTTTTGGGCTATCATCTACATGTGTTGTAAATCAACAAATTAGTGTTAAAGTCTTGTCTTTTAAAGAAATTAAGGGAAGAAAAAATATAGTCTTTTATATCTACATTTCCAGTGTTTTTCATTCTTTCCTATAGATCCAGTCTTCATCTAGTGCAGGCATGTCCAACCTGAAGCCCAGGATGGCTCTGAATGTGGCCCAACACCAATTCTCAAAACATTATGAGATTTCTCTGTGACTTTTTTTTTTAGCTTATCAACTATCATTAGTGTTAGTGTATCTTATGTGTGGCTCAAGACAATTCTTTTTCCAATGTGGCCCAGGGAAGTCAAAAGGTAGGACACTGATGATCTAGTATCATTTTAACCTGAAGAACTTTCTTCAGTATCTATTGTAGTACTGCTAATTCTGTTTTCATTTGTCTAAAAATGTCTACTTCTCTTTCCGTTTTGTTTTTTTAAAGATTTATTTTTTATTTATTTTTGACAGAGAGAGAGAGAGAGAGAGATACAGAGACATAGAGACAACTGAACTGGGGGAACTCCCCAGTTCAGCACATGGGTGCGCACGGGCCGGGGCCGGGGCCGGGATTTGATCCTCGGTCCCCAGCGCAGCAAAGTGAGCGCTTAACCCATTGAGCCATCCCGGCTTCCCCATCTTTCCGTTTTTAAAGGACATTTTAGCTGGATACAGAATTCCAGGTTGAGATTCTTTCTTTCAAGATTTTAAAGATATCATCCCATTGTCTTCTGACCTCTGTTATTATTGATGAGAAGTCAGCCATTAATTTAATCATTGTTCTCTTTCATGTGATGAGTCGTTTTCCTCTGGCTGCTTTCAAATTTTTCTCTTTTTAGTTTTCAACAGTATGACTGTGATATGCATGGGTTTTCCTTTACACCTATCCTGTCCAGCATTCACTGAACTTCTTGGATTCTATAAAACTGTTTTTCACAAAACTTGAAATTTTTCAACCATTATCTATCTACTTCTCTCTTTTTGTCTCATAACAGCTCTATTGAAATATAATTCACACACCACACATGCATCCATTTGAAGTGTACAATTCGGAAATGCTGGGATGACTCAGTGGGTTAAGCACACATGTTGCAGCCCTGGAGTCTGAGGATCGAATCCCGGCCCCAGCCCATGTGGACCCATATGCTGAACTGTGGTGTGGCCTGTTTGGTTCTTGCTGGGGCAAGCTTCCCAGGTAGGAGGCACCCATGGGAGGCACCCAGTTCAGCCCCCAGCTCTCAGGGGCATCACTCCCATGAGGGAGCTCCCCGGCCCGATTCCCACCCTGCATAGCCCCCCATCCACCTATGTGGAATGAAATTATGTCAAACATTGTTTTTTAATATACTCGTATTCATAGAGTTGTGCAATCTTAGGTTTAATCAATTTTAGAACATTTTCATTACTCACCTTTAAAAAAATATCCTTCTGTTATCATCCCCTACAACCCTAGGCAACCATTATTCTATTTTTCATCTCTATAGATTTGCCCATTTTGGACACTTAATATAAATGGATTCATCTAGATGTAATCTTATGTGACTGACTTCTTTCACTTAGCATGTTTTCAAGGTTCATCCATGTTATAGCATGAATCAGCATTTCATTCATTTTTATTGCCACAAATATTCCATTGTATGACTATACCACATTTTATTTATCCATTCATCAGTTAAAAAGAGTGAATTTTCAGGAAGCCGGGATGGCTCAGTGGGTGAAGCGCTCACTTTGCAGCCCCAGGGACCGAGAATCGAATCCCGGCCCGTGTGGATCCATATGCTGAACTGGGGAGTGCCCCCAGTTCGGTTCTCACTGGGGTGAGACCCCCACCCAGTTCCTAGCCTGTGCAGCCCTGCACCCACCTGTGGAATGAAACTATGTGGAAAAACGAATGATGTGCAACTATGGAGACTGTTCTGGGCCCTCTCCCTTCTCTCTGTCTCTGTATCTCTCTCTCTCTCTCTGCAAAAACAATAAAAATAAATCTTAAAAAAAAAAAGAGTGAATTTTCTTCTACTGGGCAATTAACTTGGTGAGATTCATACTCCAACCTCTGTATCCTGTGCAGCAGATAGCAGCTGAATCTCAGCTCAATTCTTTCAGCTTTCTAACTATTGTTTTTTTCTAGGTCCCATGGAGTCTTCCCCCCATGCATGTCAAGAATTTGGACAGAGTTTAAAAGAAGATTTTAGGGCACTCCCTTCTGTTGTTCCCTCCTTTCTGAGATTTCTCCCCTCACTTTCCAGCTCCTCAGTAGCCCTGAATTCCATTCTCTGATTCCCAAGCTAGTAAGACTATATGGATTTTTGCTAAAATTCTAGCCATTACACACAATGCAAACTGAGGAGTATCCTTGGGCAAAAAGCTGTATAAATAAGATTCTCACCTAAAATAGTTCCTGTCTTTCAAGTTTCCTATCAGTTTCTGCCTGATTTAGTCACTTTCCAATATCTTCAAGAAATTGTTTTCATATATTGTTTACAGTTCATAATTATTATCTAAGGAAGGGTTAGTTAAATATAAGACACTCCTCCATTAGAAGTAAAACTCTTTTCTACTAGATCTCATTGGTATTATATCCTCCCCAAGAGGCAACAGTAATGTGAGCTACCAAACACATATGACCAGATGTGCACAAATGCACCTTTCAGGGCAGCATGACTGATGGGAATAGGAAGGAAGGGAAACAGATTTCTCTTAGAAAAGAGAAATATATTTTTCAGTTTTGCCTGGGAAAACACTAGACCAGATGATTAGAAGCAGTCAGTTTGAATAAACTTTAGCCCATCCTTATCTGGATTTTTTACATATTGGAATTTCCCAACTTTTAAATGACTCATACATACTACAAACTGCTGCCCAGACCCCTGCCCTATCCCCACTGCCACTGCAACAGAAATCATTTTGGAAAATCAAAAACAAACTGGGAACTTCCTGAGCTGTAGATCCACAAGCTATGACAGGAAGAGTAGTTTAGGGGAACTGACCTTGTAGGAAATAGTCTGAATTATAGTTGGTCTAATCAGAATAGCATTCCTGCTCCAAAATAATTTCTCTACTTTCCCTCCCCGACTTAGCTAAAATTATATATTCTAAAGAATTGGGAATTTTGGTGAGAAAGTGAGGGGAGCAGAGCAAGCAGGACTAAGGTATGGTAGCAGAGGACTGAGGATAGAATCAGCACAATGGGGTGCTCAAGAAGAGGGGCCTTAGGAAGTGGAAAAGGGACATAAAGGAGAAAAAGGACAGTGTATCAAGAGCACACTTTAGCTATTTCAGGATTCAGTCTAAGTTAGTGGTTCCAACACAAACAAACTTAGTCCAGGGGTGGAATTGACAAAAGTTACATTTTTCTAAAATAGTGACAGACACTTGGTAAAGTTCATAACACTCTTCCCCCATGGTAGTTTTATAGTCCTGGAACATTCACTATAATTTAAAGTTATGTGATACTTTGTGTTTAGATGTAAAACAGAATTCAATTCTAGGCTTATATAATCTAAACACATAATTCACCTATGTAAGCCTCTAACAAACATTCAAAAGTCAAAAAAGAATGCTTCTTTGTGTGAAATAATTCTGCATACTCCATGACACCAGCATTTCTTGGCTGCTCAGTAAATGCTGGTCATACCCATAAATCACAATGCCAAAAAGTCCTTGAAGAGTATAATGATCTCAGTGATCTAAAAGATCCAACTTTTCATTCCTATTCCTTGGATCTCCCCTCTTCCTTCAAACAGATCCCTTACAACCAAGATCCGAAAGTTCATCTTGTGAGCTTATATTATGTATAATTAATCTACTACAGCTTTTGTGGGCTACCTTGGGAATCTATTCAACATTTAAACACTATTTCTACTGGACCACACATTCTAAATTTCAACTTAAAATTTTTGAGAATGTAACACTTCCATAAGTCAGAAACATAAATACACTAACCTCTCACCATCTAAGTTCTAATTCTTTAAATCAGGCGTGTCCAACTTTTTGTCCTGGGTCATGCATAAAATCCACTAATAGCTAAAGACTTAAAAAAAAAAAAAAAAAGGCAAAACAAACAAAAAAAACTGGGAAGCCAGATAGCTCAGCAGGTTACACAGTTGCTTTGCAGCCCTGGGGTCTGAGGATCGAGTCCTGGCTCCAGCCCATGCAAACCCATATGCTGAACTGGGATGTACTTCTCATGCGGGAGGCCCCAGTTCAGTTCTCACTGGGGTGAGCTTGCCAGGACAAGCTTCCCATGTGGGAGGCCCCAGGTTCGTCCTGGCTCAGCCCCCGGCTCATGGGAGTGCGCCTCTCAAGCAGGAGGCCTCAGGCCAGTACCCACCCTGTGCAGCTCCCGCCCACCTGCGTGGAACGACAGGTACAACTATGAAGACTGCTCTGGGCCCTCTCCTTTCTCTCTGTCTCTGTCAAAAACAATAAAATAAATCTTTACAAAAAAAGATTGCAAAAAAAATCTCATGTTTTAAGAAAGTTTACAAATTTGTGCTGGGTGACATTCGAAGCCATCCTAGGCTGCATGTGGCCTGTGAGCCGTGGGATGGACAAGCTTGCTTTAAATAATGAGTGGGACATCCAAGCTACATATGACCAATTCACTCTAAAGACTGAATACACATGTAAAATAACCATTGGTTTAGGCAAATATTTTATAACACAAGTCCTATTTTTGTGGCAGGAAAATTAGTTACAAACTACATACCCTTTACCTAAATTAGTAATACACTAATGTGTATTATTTTTACCCTTTAGTTTCCTCTTTACTACATATATTGATTTATTTTACTGCTTATAAATACTGGAAAGTGTTCTTAGAATCTATAATCAGCACCAGTAGCAAGTAAAGAGTGTCCCAAAATTCACACAAGATTTGAATTTTGCGTCATTTGTGCGGTAAAGTGTTGCCAATGAAAAAAAAAGACAGCGTGACAGCTGACAGTTCAGGGTTATTAAAAATGGAGCACTATGAAAAAGAACAATGCGTTTTCATTGTTGAGCAATGAAAATTTACAATTTTTATTATAAACCTGTTTTCTATCAAAATTACTTCTTGCATGAATTTTGCGACACCCTTTATTTGCCTCATCACACCTAGATAAAAAGTCCCTTAATAATACTGTGTGAACTAAATTTCCTTGCCCTTCTGTCCCCCCAACCCCACTCCCACATTCCCTGAGTTCCAATCATGCACTCCCTCTCCACCCATCTCCTGCACTCACTTCACCCACTCAAAGCATCCTCAAATTCTCCAGTTTTTGAAGCAGCCAAAGAACACAATTCCTACCATCCTGGAGGACATGCTCCAATGGATATAGAAAGTTGAGCTATGATAAAAAGAACCTTTATTTTTTCAGTGATTAATACTTACAGCTTATTATTCAACCAGGTTCTATACTAGATGATGGTAACTAGATGACCTCTAATTATTTTTCACTATAAGAATACAGTATATGATTGTGCTAAAATCTCAGACTCTATATAAATAAATGTTCTAAGGACCCAACTTAGTGTATATTTCAACTATTTCACCTATGCTGCTGACATCAAAGTTTCCTCCCTGTAGTATGCCTTAAGCACTGATATAAAGAGGATTCATTTCCACCTCTCTGTATGAAATGCTAAGAGGGGAAGCCAGAATGGCTCAGCAAGTCAAGCGCTCGCTTTGCAGCCCCAGGGACTGAGGATCAAATCCTGGTCCCTGCCTGTGTGGACCCATATGCTGCACTGGAATGTGCTTCCCATGCAGGAGGCCCCATTTGGTTCTCACTCCACGGTTCAGCCCCTGGCTTGAGGGGGCGTGCCTCCATGTGGGAGACCCCCAGCCCAGTTCCCGCCCTGAGCAGCCCCTGCCCACCTGTGTGGATGATGTACAACTATGAAGACTGGTCTGGGCCCTCCCTTTTCTCTCTGTCTCTCTCTGTCTCTAAACAATAAATTAAATCTTAAAAAAGTAATAATAATAAAATGTTAAGAAACATAATTCCTAAATATCTAAAGAATTAGGCACAAACAAAAAACAAAAAAACAAAGAGAATAAAAAAAGAAAAGAAAAAAGAATCAGGCACAATTTTGAAGATGCTGGAAATATTATCTCCAGAAACTAACAGCAAGCACTCTTAAGTAATTTGAATAAGATAAATAGTAATAGTCACTGTTTACCAAATACTTTTCCAGCCCCTGTACCCTCAGGAAAGAATAGGGACCCTCTGCACTGCATTGAGTTCCAGAATTGGAAAGAATTCATATACTTTCTTTTTTTTTTTAAAGATTTATTTTATTGATTTTTGACAGAGAGAGACAGAGACAGAGAGAGACAGAGAGAAGGGGGAGGGCCCAGAGCAGTCTCCATAGTTGGCATTAGTGTTCCATATAGTTTCACTCCCTAGGCGGGCACAGGGCTGCGCAGGGCACGTGGCTCCGCATGGGCCGGGGCCGGGACTCGATCCTCGGTCCCCAGGGCTTCAAAGCGAGTGCTTAACCCGCTGAGCCATCCCAGCTTTCCCAGAATTCACATACTTTCAAAAATGTTTAACTCTTAGAAGAGTCCTGGGAGAATCTGGCTTAATACTTTTAGCCTTGCTCTATAAAATCAGAATCTGAAAATGTGCAAAATCATCTTCGCATCACACTTGGTCTAATAAATCTACTTTGGAGAAAGGGGGAAAATAAGTTACACACTTACACACACACACACACACACACACACACACACACATATATATGTATGCATACATACATACATACATACATACATACTTTTTCATGACCAGGCAGTTTTTTACATTATTTCTAATCCTCAAAACAACACTGGGTGTTATTATTCCCCATTTTACAGATGATGAAGCTTCATGAAGCTAAGAGACTTGCTGAACACAGAGCTTACAAGTGGCAGAGTCAAAATGCATAGCCACCTTTTGGAATCCAAAGTCCTGGTTCTTTCTGCTACACTGATGTGCCTGTCAGTCAAGTTTCTCAAAGCAGGCAATTTCATTATTTGTGAATTACATATTAAGATATTGCATGTCAGACATATATGACAGTACTGCTTTGAAAGTTTTATTGCTTTTAAGACACAAGACAACCATTTTATCCTTGGAAAGGTATAAAGATTATAATACAAAAGCTGTGAAACAATTCAAATTATAGCTTCTTTAGTAAAAATGGGGTGTAAGCTTACAGAACAAATATTTAACAAAAATCCAATGCCTGAAGAACAGCCCCAGCTTTCTCTTAATGTACATGATTGTTATTTTCACAAGGAGCTAAGCATCACATCCATTAACAGTGAGAAATTTTATGGGCTAATGGTTATAAGTTATCTTAATTATTTTCACCGAACCTTCCTATTTTTAACATTTCTCAAAAAAAAGATCCTAAGTCTTCAAGGTTCTGACATTTGCTTGTGACTATAATTTACAAACAGATCAAACTTTAAAAATTAAACAGTGGCAAAAATAAAGTGGTCATCTAGTATACTACAAAATAAAATAAATTAAAAACACACCTACCAGAACAGCTAAAATAAAAAAGATGAAAAATACCAAGTGCTGGCAAGGATCTAGAACCAGAACTCCCATTCATTTCTGGTAGAAGTGTAAATTGGTACACCCATTTGGAAAACTGGCAGTATCTATTAAAATGTAATATTATGCATATTCTCCAACCCAGAAATTCCATTCTTATTATATCCCAACATGTATGTGTACATTTGTTCATCAAAGGACATGTACTAGAATGTTCCCAGCAGCACTATTCATCATAGCCCTAAACTGGGAAACGATCCAACTGTCCATCCACAGTAAAATGTATAAACAAATACAATACTATACTGCAATAAAAATGGAGGGTCTAGGGGCATTTCATTTTCGGATGTCCCCTCTTGTTTTGAGAGCTTTCCTTTTTCAGTGGGCATTCCACTTTTGGGTGTCCCTTCTCATTTTGAGAGCTTTCCTTCTTTCCAATAAACTTCTGCTTACCCTTTAAAAAAAAAAAAAGAAAGAAAATGGAGGGTCTACAACTTGATGCAACAACAGAGATTAATCTCACAAAAATAATGTTGAGCTAAAGAAGCCAGACATAAAAGCATACATATATATGATTGCATTTATATAAAATACAAAAACTGACAAATCTAATATATATAGGTAAAAATCAGGACAGTGGTTACTCTTCGGTGGAGGTGATAACAGAAAGAGACACAAGGGGGCTTTTGGGGGTACTGGTAATATTCTGTTCCTTCTGGTGACAAGGGTATGCTCACTTTGAAATACTCAATACTCAATGGATGAGAACCATTATAGCAGTAGAGTGGTTAAAAAGCACAACTATGGAATGACAATGCCTGAATTTGAATCTCAGTTCTATTACTTACTAGTTATTTAACCTTTATTTTTTTATCTTTAAAATGGGACTCAGAGAGTTAGCCTGATGATTAAATCATCCTAAGACTTGTGACATGCTTATTCACACAGTTGGCTATAGCTGTTAAATATTTGCTAAGTAATAAAAAGTGCTTTCTGGAGAAGCTGGGATGGCTCAGCAGGTTAAGCACTCATTTTGCAGCCCCAGGGAATGATGATCAAATCCCAGCCAAGGCCATGTGGACCCATATGCTGAACTGGTGTGTGCTTCCTATGCGGAAGGCCCCAGTTCGATACTCACTCTCCAGGTTTAGCCCCTGGCTCAAGGGAGTGTGCCTCCCACCTGGGATGCCCCCAGCCCAGTTCCTGCCCTGCACTGCCCCCACCCACCTGTGTGGAACAAAACCATGTCGAAAACTTATGACATACAGCTATGGACACTGCTCTGGGCCTGCCACCTTCTCTCACTGTCTCTCTCTCTGTCTCTGTCAAAAAGAATAAAAATAAATCTAAAAAAAAAGTACTTTCTTCTGAAACAATACAAGATGAGAAAGAGAAACAAAGACCTGTATAGTTTGACTATCTCATTTGGGAAATGAAGGTGACAATAAGTAAAGTTGAGTATAAAGGGGCATGACCTGGAAGGTGAACTAGTTCTACAAACCTTCACCGAAAGAGAGCTTGGGCTAGCAGTCAGGCTCTCTGAGCCTGCAGCTCCCCAATGTCCACTGGGGGCTGCAGATGATCTCTTCAGAATACTCAGTAAGAATGAGTGGAGGCACTGATCAGGAACTAAGAGGACAGAGCTCAGTCAGGCTCTCTTATTCTCCAAAAGGACTCTGAACTTTTCCATGCATCTGAATTTCTCCTAATAGTTATGTTTTTTAAATACCCATCATGTCTATCAGCTATGTCTCTTGTCACTCAAGATCACATTTCCTGCAGCCATAAATAATCAAGACTTCTAATGGATTCCTGAAACAGCCAGTTGGATGGGTTGCTGTCTTCCATACCATAGTAGTGTCCCTACTTATCTGGCCATGTTATAACAGCTACTCTTTATTAAACCCTACTTACCAGCCAGCACTACAATACTTTATTCCCAATCCTCAAACAAATCTACTAGGTTTATAGTGTTCTTCCTTATTGTCATCTCTTACTGATAAGAACACTGAGGCTGCCCTGTTCATTAAGTGGCACAGCTAGAAGACGAATCTGGCTTGCTTGGCTCCAAAGTCTATGCTCTTTCCATAAGCCATAGTCTCCTGACTTCACAATCAATCATATTTCTTCTTACTTGTATAACTGAAGGTCATTAGCTAAGGTGATCAAAAACAAGAATAATCTGATTTAGTAAAAATCAATTTTGGTATTTTTTAAATTACTTTTGTTTCTAAGTAAAGGTCTCCTCGTGGGTCTATTAAAATGAATACTATGTGCTGAAGCTATTTGTATTACACAGCAGTCATCTAAACCACAGGGTAAAGCCCTTAAAAGACATTTGCATTTCTCCTCTGCTAAAACTCCAGTGCCCAGATCAGTACCTGGTCTAGAGTAGTCATGTAACAAAATTATCTTGAATACCTCAAATCCTGTTTACCAAAATACTCTACTAATAGAAAAGATGCATTCCAACAATACACCTGAATATCTAAAACTTCATGACTAAAATTAAATATAATATGCAAGTCACTGGACATCTTTCCTGCTGTAAGACACTCTCCTCCAGGTCAAGTGGCACTGTCATCATGAACAACAAGTAATTATTAAACACCTACAAATATTTATTTAGCATAGTAACTTGGTATGCCTTCTCTTCTTTCTCTTTCCTCATCAGGTTTGGCAAGCCAAAGAAGCTATAGCTCCTCTCCAGGCAGGACAGCCTCCATAGGTGTAGTAGAGACTACAAAGAGGCACAAAAATGTCGCACATGATCAGGCAGTATTTCCAAGTTAAACAAAGGCCCCCTTTCCATCAACCAGACCCATGTCTCCAGCACCTTTTCCTGGAGCCCTGACATTGCAACCCTGAAGAACATCTTCATCCTCCTCCTCAACCATTCAACATGGAGGAAATCAGAAATTTCTCCAAATGTCTGTCATACCTATTCCTACTTCATCTAAGGATTCACTGAATGTGCCAGCATATGCTATTAAAATTTTCTTTAAAACCCTACCTTCACAGATATATGAAGTGCACAGAATATATGTGTACTACAGGGGAACGTATACCAGACAGGGTTCTATTCCACTATACCTTACCTTCTAAAGGGTGTCCCAGGGGGAAGCCGGGATGGCTCAGTGGGTTAAGCGCTCACTTTGCAGCGCCGGAGACAATCCCGGCCCTGGCCGGTGCGGAACCACATGCTGAACTGGGAGCTCCCCCAGTTCAGTTCGTTCTCTGTATCTCTCTGTATCTCTGTATCTCTCTCTCTCTCTCTCTCTCTCTCTCTCTCTCTCTCTCTCTCTCTCTCTCTCTCTCTCTCTCTCTCTCTCTCTCTCTCTCTCTCTCTCTCTCTCTCTCTCTCTCTCTCTCTCTGTCAGTCAAAAATAAATAAATAAAAATATATATATTAAAGGGTGTCCCAAAATTCACGCAAGATTTGAATTTTGTGTCATTTGTGCAGTAAAGTGTTGCCAACGAAAAAAAGACAGCGTGACAGCTGACAGTTCAGGATTATTAAAAATGGAGCGCTACACGAAAGAACGTGTTTTCATTGTTGAGCAATGAAAATTTACAATTTTTAATTATAAACTTGTGTTTTCTATCAAAATTACTTTTGCGTGAATTTTGGGACACCCTTTACTACAACTTGGGACAAGTCATTCATCCTCTCTAGGCTTTAGTTTCCCCTCATAAAATGAGAGGTTGAACTAATCAGGGGCATTCACCTAGTTCCAGGATGCCCTGCAGGGTTCAGGTATGTGCTTTAGGGGCTCTTTATCACCCCCCACCCTTATATAAAAAATTACCTGTCCACATATGTGGATTTTTATGGAGAAGTCAATGGCTTATATCAAACTGTCATACAAGTTGTGGCCCAAAAATCAACCAGTTTGTTTTATTAAGCACTTACTTTGTGCAAGGCACTGTGCTAAGTCTCTACATTTATCAACTCATATAAACCTCACAATAACCCTTTACGTTAGATATTATTATCATCTTCATTTTACAGTTGAACAAATGAAAACACAAAAGGCCTGAACTCTGAAACACAATGCTAAGTTAGGTGGAATCATCTCCAAACCCTAAAATTCTCTGAATCTATGTTCAATCAAATTAATAGTTTTCCTTTAGTTAAATTTTCTGTCCCATTTCACAATCATTAGTCCTACATTTATTTAAATCTTTACACAGATCAGCCACACTCATGGTACACCCAGATGCTGAACTTGGACGCAACTGGTAACCTCCAGGATGGTTCCCGAGGCGAAGGTTCTCACTTACCATGAGGGAGGACCCCAGTTTGGTTCCCACCCCATGTGGTCCCACATCCACCTGTGTGGAATGAAACCAAGTCACAACTAATGATGTACAACTGTGGAGACTACTCTGGGCCATCCCCCCTCTCTCTTCTCTCTCACTTCTAAAAAATAAATAATTCAAAAGATATATGAATCTATAACTAATTAAAGCCTAAAATCAAACAGTAAATAAGTCAGATGGCAACCAGAAAAAGGAATGTAGTGGCAACAACATTCTCACATACCACTCCCCAACACAATAACACCAGGAAAGATATATTAGTGAAAGGCCTACGTGTCCCGTAGACTGGCTTCTCCCCCTAAAAACCTCTGACCACTGTGGAACCAATGTTTGAATCACTCTCCACTTGAGAGACAAAGATGGCTAAAGGTATTAAGGTATCACCAACTCCCTTGTGGAATAAGGAGTAAAAATTAAGTGAAAGACCAGCTTCCAATTTTTGTACGCACCAGTTCTGATAACCTACAATTGTAACACAGGAGTTAGCAGTCATGCAGTTACGCCTGCAAAATATGTTGCCTGCCACCCGTCTCTTGCCCAAATTACTGAGGGCATAACACTGCTTAATAAATGGCTGCAAAGCAGAAGTGGACATTGTTCTTTTCACAGGCTGTCAAAAAACCTCCACATCTTAAAGGGAAGGTTGTTGAAACTTTATGCCCAACTCTCATGACCTTTCTCCATTTAGTCTGTGTAATGAGGAGAGAAGCAAAGGAGGGAGAAAGGAGATCAAAGTAACGGCCCTGGGTGCAGAGATGGTATCTTTTTCAAGGGTGATGCAACAGGGTCAGCCAGACAATGAAGAGAAGAAGGGAGCTTCTGGGAAGGAGAAAACTAGCGTCAGATTTGGAAATCTGAGCCAAAAATGGGTTAGGAAGAATTAGGTGCAAGGGTTATTTAGATTGGGCCGGGGATAGAAGGTGTAAGTCTGAAGTAGCCCGAGGAAGGAGAGAAGGCAGTGGGCTTGGTGGGGCGGCTACCGAGACGGGGAGAGGGCCCGGAGGGAGGGGCAGTGGGTCCAAACGGGAGAGGAAACACAACGGGGGGCGGGGGGGGGGCAGGAAAAGGGTGCAGTCCGCGGGGCGCCTCGGAGGGACCGTCACAGAGTCCAGGGGGTCATGCAAGAAGGGATATCGGGGTGGCCTGTTCGGTGCTGTAAGCTGAGGGAGGGGGCAGCTGGTCGGAAGATCACTGAGGTCGAGAGGGCTGGAGGAGGCTGTTGGGAGTGGGTGGAGAGCCTGAGGCACCAGAGCAAAGAGAGGAGCGCCCTGTACCTGAGGGCCCAGGATAAGGGAAGAACAGAGTAGTGACAACGGTCGGAGCCAGCGGAGCGGGGAGGAAGGAGGTCGTCCAGCTCGAGTTGAGGCGGGGACCGCCACGGAGTGCCGGCTCGGGCTGAAGAGAGAGGGGCGGGGCCCGGAGCACTGCATCCGGGAGGGGGTCGAAGGTTAGGAAGGGGCCTGGTATCGCTGAGGACCGGCGCTGGTGCTCTCACCGGGACAGGTGTTTCAGGATCTGCTTCTTAATGATCCCGGCCATGCCGGAGCCGCGGCCCGCGTGGAGGCAGGCGGGCAGATGTGGCCTCCTTAGTCGTGAAGAGGCAGCCACTCAAATCGCCGCGACGCGGGGGGTGGACGCCGCCGCCATGGGACGCTCCCGCCGCTTCCCCGGCTCTCCGAGCTCCGCCGCGATCCCACCCTCCCGCGCGGCACCGCGGCCGCCGGCCCAGAGCGACGCGGAGACAGCGCAACGCACGCCAGCCTCGCGGCGGCCTGAGGCACACGTGGTTAGGGGCGGGCGCACGGCGGCGAGGGCGCGCGCGGCGGCGGACGGGCGCGCGCGGCTGGTTCCCTCAGCCTTCCTCTCAGCCTAAGGATATCCAAAAAGGTTCGCCTCTGAACTGCGAGAGGTTCACACTCCGGAATGCTCCTTGAATCATTGGGGAAAGGGGGCGTGTTTGCGATTTTTGCAGGAATTCGCTAAATGATTTCGTGGCTCGTGGCCTACTTCTCATTAATTTCCTTCACACATTCACTCATTTGTTGAGCACCAACTACTCCAGGAAACAGGGTAAGGAGTGAAAAAGTCGTCTCAAGGACCTCACGGGCCTGTAGCACCACTGCGGTCTGCTGCTCTGTGCTAAAGAACACTGAGATGGGGTGCCTTTTTATCTTCTTTGTGGCCCTCTTGGTTTCTACCCGGTTAACCAATGGGCAAATGTTTACTCAACACTTAGGAGAGCTCTCAAATGTGGGGGGCAGAAGAAAATGAGACAGTACGGTAATTGTCAAAATTAGAGATCAACTTCTTCGTTCTGCAAATAAGGGAACTGAAGCCCAGAGAAATAGTTGAAAGAACTTGCCCAAGGTCACAACTTCTTAGACTCAGGCCTAGAAACCAAGTCTTTAGACTCTCAGTCAGGTGCTACTATCACTGTTTCATACACACACTTATAAGTATAATTTATATGCCAGGGACATCTGTAGACCCAATGACAAAGGCGGGAAGGTGGCAGTTTTCTAGGCTTAAACTTTCAAGCAAAATGATAGTACTCTCTAAGACAGACTTATAGGAAATCTGGCCACAAGTTATTTTTAAATTTATTTCTTTTGTGAATAGATAATACATACACATAATACAAAAATCAAGATAAATTCCCCTCTCTCCTCTGTCCCTCAGCCATTCAATTCACCTTCTCTAAACAATTGTTACCTAATTCCAGAGATAGTCTAAGCATGGTAACTATATAAATTTGAAACTTTAAAAAAAAAAAAATCAACAGACTTCATGTATGTGTATGCCTATGTCTTAGTCATTCTAAGTTCAATTTTTCCCAGAAGTACCCCCCAAATTACCCTTAAAAAAGGGAAGTCATCCCTCAGCCTAGGTGCCCTACTAACCAGTCTCCTCCATTATAACTGCATAATCTATCTTTATTTGTCCCTCTGCCCGGCTCTTACCAGAATACATACCAATAGATCCTATGGAAGAAGAGGTTTCTTGCCAGAATTGTTGATCACCATTGTTCCTTCCCAATTTCAGCTTCAGAGGCCTCAGAGCAATTTCTTGCACTTCATGCTTCTTTTTCTGGAGCACTCCATCAGCTGATTTAGATATCTGACATTAGCTATGTAAAACAAAACCTGTGTCATGCTCAGAGACTCAGCATCTTTCTTAACCATTCATCATGCCTGGTGAATGTCATTTTTGTTGAAAGCAATTAACTCATGCTCTAAAACAGCAGTGGCCAAACTTTTGGCTTCCCTGTGCCACATTGGAAGAAGAATTGTCTTGGGCCACACATTAAAATACCAACACTAATGAAAGCTGTAGTGTGTTGGGCTGTATTCAAAGCTGTCCTGGGCTAAAGGTTGGACATGCCTGCCAAAGAATATAACTTCTCTAGGGACCATTGAATAGGAGAGTTCATATTCTCATCAATAGTATTAATGTGTCTATCTTTCCTGGCAATGCTAAGAATGCAAAGCATATAAAAACAAAAGAGATGTAGGGGCAAGCCATACATTTTTTTTTTAATTAAACATTTTATTTTGAGATGATTATAGATTAACATTCAGTTGTAAGAATAATGTAAAGAGATCCCAGGATCTTTTACTTAGTTCCCCAATGGTAACATCTTGCAAAACTTCAGTATCCCAACCAAAATATGGATATTGATATACTCAGTATACAGAACATTTTTTTCCTTTTTTTATTTTTATTTTTTTCCTTTCTGATATGAATCCCTTTATTTCCTTTTCTTGCCTTATTGAGCTGGCTACAACTGGAACTTTAGGACTAATGAAAGCAAACATCCTTTCTTTGTTCCCAATTTTATGGGGAAAGCATTCAGTCTTTATTAAATCATTAAGTATAATATTAATTGTAGTTTTTTTGTGGATGCTTTTTGTCAAGTTGAGAAAGTTCTATTCCTATTTTTCTGAGAGTTATAATCAAGAATGTTTAGTTTTCTCAAATGCTTTTTCTGTACTGAATGCTATTATAGGCCATTTGTAAATCTTTGAAGAAAGGTCTATTCAAATCCTTTGTCCATTTATTTTTTTAAAGACTTGTTTTATTGTTTGACAGAGAGAGAGAGACAGAGAAGGGGGAGGGCCCAGAGCAATCTCCACAGCACTTTATCATTAGTTTCTACATAGTTTCATTCCACAGGTGGGTGAGGGGCCACACAGGGCAGGAACTGAACTAGGGGCCTCCCACATGGGAAGCATACCCCTGTAAACTGGGGCCTCCCACACGGGAAGCACACCCCTGTGACTGGGGGCCCCCCCACATGGGAAGCATGCCCCAGTTCAGCATATGGGTCTGAAAGGGCTGGGGCCAGGGCTGGGGCCGGAATTCGATCCTTGGACCTCTTGGCTGCAAGGTCAGTGCTTAACCTACTGAGCCATCCTGGCATCCCTCTTGTCCATTTTTAAATTGGATATTTTTCTTCATTTTTGAATTATAATAATTCTTTTTATATTATATATACAAGTCCCTTATTAGATATAATTTGCAAGCAATTTTCTCCCATTCTGTCTCTTTTCATTTCCATGATAGTGTCTTTTGAAGCATAAAAAATTTTTAATTTTGACAATATCCAGTTAATCTTTTGTTATTGTTGCTGTGCTTTTGATGTCATATCTAAGAAATCATTGCCTGATCCAAGGTCATGAAGATTTATATCTATGTTTTCTTCTAAAAGGTGTATAATTTAGATCTTACATTTAGGAATTTGAATCATTTTGAGTTAATGTTTCTATATAATGTGATGAAGAGGACCAATTTAATTATTTTACATGTGGATATCTAATTGTCTTAGCATCATTTGTTGAAAAGAATATTCTTTCCCCCACTGAATTGTCTTGCTGAAAAATCATTTACCAATAAAAGTAAGGGTCGGGGATGCCAGGATGGCTTAGTGGGTTAAGTGCTCACTTTGCAGCCCTGGAGACCAAGGATTGAATCCCAGCCCTGGCCCATGTGGACCCATATGCTGAACCAGGATGTGCCTCCCATGTGGGAGGCCCCCAGTTCAGCCCCTGGCTTGAGGAGGCATGCCTCCCATGCAGGAGGCCCCTGCCCAACTGTGTGGAATGAAACCATGTTGCAAACTGATGAGGGAAGCTGGGGTGGCTCAGCGGGTTAAGCGCTCCCTTTGCAACCCCGAAGCCTGAGGATCGAATCCCAGGCCTGGCCCAGACAGACCCATATGCTGAACTGAGGTGTACCCCCAGTTCAGTTCTTGCCAGGGCCTACGCAGGAGATTCCTGGCCCAGTTCCAGCCCTGCGCAAAACCGAGCCCACCTGTGGAGTGAAACTATATGGGAAACTAATGCTGTCAACTGTGGAGACTGCTCTGGGCCCTCCCGCTTCTCTCTGTCTCTCTCTCTCTCTCTGTCTCTCTCTCTCTGTCAAAAAACAATAAAAATAAACCTTTAAAATAAAAAAAGAAAACTGATGATGTACAACTATGGAGACTGCTCTAGGCCCACCCCCTTTTCTCTGTCTCTCTGTCTGTGTCAAAAACAATAAAATAAATCTTAACCATATCTTATTGCAGTCTACTGGTATTACCATTTACCAGTTCAAGTGAAGTATAAAACTTTACCTCATTTATTGTCCCTTTTTCCTCCAGTAGGTATAATTGTCTTAGATATTTCTTCTACATACGTTTAGAGCTACATCAATCAGTTATGATTTTTGTTTCAAACATCAAACATAATTTAGAAAACTCAGGAAAAGTAAAATCTATTGTGTAGTACTTACCTATATTTTTGCTTACCATACTCTTTCTTCCTGTTCCTGATGTTATGGGAGTCATTCATTTGTTTCCTTTCTATTTGGAGAACTTTTTAGTCATTCTTTTAGGGTAAGTCTGCTGGCAACGAATTCCCTTAGTTTTCCTTCGTTGGAGAATGTCTTTATTTTCCATTTGTTCCTGAAGTATGATTTCACTTGACTAGTATTCTGGGCAGATAGTTTTCTTTCAGCACTTTATTCTGCCACTTCCTTCAGGTGTCTATACCTGCTGATGAGAAACCTGCTGTCCTTCAAATTATTTTTCTCCAAAAATAAGGTATCATTTTTCTCTGGCTACTTTCAAATTTTTTGTCTTTACTTTTCAGAAGTTTGACTATGACAAATCTTGGTGTAGATTTGAGTTATCTTGATTGAGGTTTGTTTAGCTTCTTGAATATGTAGGTTTATGGCTCTTACAAATTTAGGAACTTTTCAACCACTATTTGTCTTAGTAACCTTTTTGGCTCTTTTTTTCCTCTCCTGGGATTCGAACATGAATATTAGATCTTTTGTTATATAGTCCTACGTTCATTTTTAAGTCTCTTTTCTCTGTGTTGCTCAGATTGAGTATTTTTGTTGTTCTCTTCAAGTTCACTGATTATTCCCTATTACCAATTGTTTGCTGTTGAATTATTTATTTATTTATTCACATTGCCCAATTAGCTTACTTGGACACTCAAGGGAAGGGAAGGGCTCCTCATTACTGCTAAGGTAGGAATTCTAGCTCTCCCGTAGGTCTCAACTAATATTTCCTGAGCTGGAAATGGCAAAGTACCTTATCACTGTTCCCCACAAGGCCTCTACTGACATAGGGATATATGCAGCCTCACCACTGGACAGTGCTGAATGTCCTTGAGGTCCTGACTAAGGCTTCTGACACCATCTCAGTCAGGAGGGGGCAGTGCCTTGTTACTGCCATATGGAGATGACAATCCTACCTCTTTTTTTATACCACCCTGGCAGGAGTTTGGGCACTTCATTAGTCTCACAATAGTGGAAGTCTAAGCTCCCCACTGGGCCTTTGTGGCATGGGTGGGGTAGGACCGGTTTTGTTCTGTGATATTTGGCTGGAGTAGAGTGGCTGTTGTCTAAAGCTTTCTGTCTTTCTAAGCTGCTGCTTTTCTGCTCCTTTGGCTACAAAGAGCAGGCTTTTCTTGGAGTACTTTTATTTTTAAATAAAAGTGGGTTTATTAACTTAAGTAAAAGGAGCAATAGTACCCAACTCTCAGGTAACCCCTCACTCTATATACAGGCTACACCCACCCCAAGCAACTTCCACTGGTTCCTTCAATTTGAGGGTCCATCCACTGCCTCCCTTCCTGGAGGGTGGCTAGCTGCCTGGTGGGTGAGCTTCCAGGCTGTTCAGCAGTAACACTTGGCACAGCTGAAGCAACCTCATAGTCTGCTATGCGGCACTAGACCAGGGCAGGCATGACCTGCACATAAGCAGCGGTTGTTGGAATGAATCAGTTCCCCAGCACAGCTGTGCAAACGGGCCTCTTCCTCAGCATCCAGAGCTTGCTGAGGAAAAGGCTGGGCACACAGACCTGGAAGCAGAGTTCTGTCATCGGATTGCAGATTACAGACCAACAGGAAGTCCTGCAAGTTTCTCAGCTCTTGGTGCTGTTGCTGCTGCTCCATCCTGCCATAGGTGCATGCCCCACATCACTTTCGTTACTTGGAAGTAATTTCTCATCCATCCCCAGGGACTGAGGGTTTTTTCAAGTATCACCTGCTCCCTGGCTGCTAACTTTACTTCCCTGAAGTTTTTTTGTTTGTTTGTTTTGTTTTTTGGTTTTTGTCTGTTGCACATCAGTGTTTCTTTGTTGTCAATTACTTTAGTTTCAAGTCTGGGATATATGAGGCAAAAAGAAAATCCAGATAACCCATTATGGTGTTTCTTGGGTGCCCAAGTTCCCTGTCCCAAGGTCTGCCTTCTTTTCACCTTTGTCTTATGCCTGTGTTTTATGTGTATCTTGTGCATGTGTGTATGTAAAATGTTCAGGCTTTTAGTTGTACTTAGCAGTGAGAATAGGAAAATGTATATTACTCCATCTTTCTGGAAGCAGAGGTTCATACATTTTTTAAAATCTGTATTTTGAAATATATTGAGAGTGCCAGGATAGTTCAACAGTCTGTATTTTTTTTTTAAGATTTATTTTTATTGTTTTTGACAGAGAGAGAGAGATACAGAGACAGAGAGAAGGGGGAGGGCCCAGAACAGTCTCCATAGTTGTACATCATTGGTTTTTCCACATAGTTTCATTCCACAGGTGGGCGTGGGGCTGCACAGGGCAGGAACTGGGCCAGGTTCTAACCCTGGTGAGAACCGAACTGGGGCCCTCCCCAGTTCAGCATATGGGTCCACATGGGCCGGGGCCGGGACTCGATCCTCAGTCCCCGGGGCTGCAAAGCAAGTGCTTAACCCATTGAGCCATCCCAGCTTCCCCTATATTTTAAAATATACTGGGAATACCAGGATAGTTCAACAGGTTGTATTTTGAAATATATTGGGAATGCCATGATAGCTCAACAAGTTGAGCGCTTGCCTTGCAACCAGGAGGACCGGGGATTGCCCCCCCCCCCCACACACCCCTCTGCCCAGCCCATGCAAACCCATCTGCTGAACTACCACATGAATGATGACCACTGAAATGGCAGCAAAGGTTCTCATCTCCCATGTGGGAGGCCCCTAGTTCGGTTCTGCCCTGCACTGCCCCATATTCACCTATGTGGAATGAAACTATGTCAGCAACTAATGATGTACAGATGTTGAGACTGCTCTGGGCCCTCCCCTTTCTCTCTCTCACCTACTCTCAAACAATAAAATAAATCTTTTAAAAAAAGAAATATGATTGCCTGCGGGAAGGGGAGGAGAGGGGAGGAAGAGAGGGAGGGGAGGTCGGAGAGGGCACCAGCATTATGGACACACTCAATGGTTTGGTGTTTACCTGGAGAGGAGGGAGGAGGGGGGAGGGAAAGTTGTGAGGGGAGGGGGGAGTGGGCGCCAGATATATGGTGTTGGCGGGGGACCTGATTCTGGGAGCTGGGCACATAATGCGATGCATGGGTGACGTGATGTGGAGTTGTACATCGGGAAACCATCTAATTGTTACCAACCAATGTCACCCCATTAAATTTAACAATAAAATATAATAATAAAAAAAAAACCAAAAAAGAAATATATTAATAGATTCACAGGAAGTTGTGAATACAGAGACGTACCATGTACTCTTTACTCACTTTCCTGCAATGGCTACATCTTGCATAACTAGTATAATATATAACCCAGGAATTTGATATTGGTTTATGTGTGTATAATTGTTATTTTATCACGTGTAGACTTATGTAACCACTACCACAACCAAGCTACAGAAGTATTCCATCACCACAAAGCTCTCCCTCAGGTAACCTTTTATAGTCTGTCATCCTCTGCTCCTCCCCACCCCCAACAGCATACATAACCCCTGGCAACTACTAATTTGCTCATTACCTTGGTAATTTTGTCATTTATATAGATGGTATCATACAGGGTGACCTTTTCAGACAGTCTTTTTTTCACTCAGCATACTTCCCTTGAGATCCATACAAATTGTTACATCAGTAGTTCATTCCTTTTTATTGCTGGGTCATATTCTACCATCCATACATTATTTTTTTAATTGTCTTTAATTTTTAAAAAGATTTTCACTAAAAAATATAGCTCACATACAGCATTATGTCAGTTTCAGGTATACACCATAGTTGTTCAATATTTATATATTTTAAAAGGTGATCACCATAAGTCTAGCAACCATCTAACACCTTACCATGCTATCACAATACTATTGACTATTTTCCCCATGCTGTACATTGCATCTCCATGACTTATTTGTTTTATAGCTGGAAATTTGAACCTCTTATTCCTTTACCTTTTCCCTCCTTTTTAATTTTTTAATTGTAGTTAACATTCAATATTATTTTGTATTAATTTCAGGTGTACAGTATAGTGGTTGGATGTTTGCATAATTTAAGAAGTGATCCATCCCCCTGACTAGTCCAGTACTCACCTGGCACTATACATATTAATACCTATTACCGTATTATTGACTATATTCCCAATGCTTTACATCCCCACGACTATCTTGTAACTGCCAATATGTACTTCTTAATCCCTTTACCTTTTTTACCCTGTCCCCTATTCCCTCTCCCATCTATTACTCTGAGCCTGACACCATACATAGTCATTACACTATTATAGGCGATATTCCTGTGCTATCTATCCCCTACATACCTATGACTACTTTGTAACAACCAATTCATACTTCTTAATCCCTTCTCATTTTTCACCCACCCCTTCACTCCCCCTCCTAATTGGAAACCATCAAAATGTTCTCTGTATCTGAGTGTTTCTGTTGTTTATTTTGTTCATTATATTCCACATATAAGTGAAATCACATCATGCCTGTTTTTCTCAGTCTTATATATTCCACTCAGCACAGTACCCTCCAGGTCCATCCATGCCATCACAGATGACAAGAATCCATCCCTATCAATGAGTGAACAATATTACATTGTATATATGTACCACCTCTTTATCCATTCATCCATTCAGGGACACCAAGGTATCCTCCATATCTTAGCTATTGTAAATAACGTCGCAATGAACATATGGATGCACATGTCCCCTTGAAGCAGTGTTTTAGGTTTTTTCAAATAAATACCCAGAAGTGGGATTACTGTGTCCTTCTTTGCCAATTGTTATAGCCTTTGTTTTAAAGTCTATTTTGTCTGGTATAAGTATTGCTACCCCAACTTTTTTTTTCCCCATTTCCATCTTCATGAGATAAAATTTTCCATCCTTTCACTTTCACTCTGTGTGTCTTTCAATCTGAAGTGAGTCTCTTGTAGGCAGATTATGTAAGGGTTTTAATTTCTTACCTATTCAGTCACTCTGTTTTTGATTGGAGCATTTTAACCATTTACATCGAAAGTAATTGTTAATAGAGATGTAGTTATTGCCATCTTATTATTCATATATATATTTCTAAATTTTTGTCTTAAAGATATCCTTCTAACTTTCCTTGTAATACTGGTTTGGTGGTGATGAACTCATTTAACTTTTTGTGTGAGAAGCTCTTCATCCATCCTTTGATTTTACATGATAGCTTTGCTGGGTAGTCTTGGTTGTAGATCCTTACTTATCATCACTTAAAATATTTCCTGCCAATCCCTTCTGGCCTGAAAAATTTCTTTTGAGAAATCAACTGAAAACCTTATGTGAGCTTTCTTATAAATTACTAGTTGCCTTCATCTTGAGGCTTTTATGATTCTTTGTCTTTAACTTTGCCATTTTAATTGTTTTGGTGTGGGCCTGTTTGGGTGCATTTTGTTTGGGACTCTGCACTTTCTCAGCTTGCATATCCATTTCCTTTGCCAGGTTAGGAAAGTTTTCAGTCATTATTTTCTTCAAATAGGTTCTCAAATTCTTGCTTTCTCTTCTCCTCTGGTACCCCTATGATGTTGTTGTTTGGTGTTGTCTCAGAGGTCTCTTAAACCATCATTTTTTTTTTTATACCCTTTTCCTTTTGCTGTTCTGATTAGGTGTTCTCTGCTATCTTGTCTTCCAAATCGTGGACTTGATCCTGTTTCATTGAGTCTGCTAGTGATTCCTTCTATTGCATTCTTCATTTCCTTTATTGTATTCTTCACTGCTAACTGGTTCTCTTTTTATGGTTTCTGTGTCTTTATATTTAAGATTTATTATATTGTTTTGAAAGAAGGTGACAGACAGACAGGCGAAGGGCCCAGAATAGCCTCCACAGTTATACATCATTAGTTGTGACATGATTTCATTCCACACAGGTGGATGAAGGGCCATGCGGGAAAGGAACCGAACCAGGGGCCTCCTGCATGGGAGGCAGGAACCTTTGCCCCAAGCCATTCCAGTAGTTACCAGTTCAGCATATGGGGCTGCATGAGCCAGGACCAGGAATTGAACCCCAGACCTCATGATTGTGAGGCAAGCGCTCAACCTGCTGAGCTATCCCAGCATTCCTGTGTATACATATATTTTTTATAGATTTATGGTTTTTGAGAGAGAGACAGACAGACAGACAGGGAGAAGGGGAAGGGCCCAGAGTAGTCTCCACAGCCGTACGTCATCAGTTTTTGACATGGTTTCATTCCACACAGGTGGGCAGGGGCCGCACAGGGTGGCAACAGGGCTGGGGGCCTTCTGTATGGGAAACACACCCTAGTTCAGCATATGGGTCCACATGGGTAAAGGGCCATTCAATCCATGGTCCCTGGGGTGCAAAGGAGCGCTCAACCCACTGAGACATCCCGGCTTCCCTACGTTATTTTTTAAAATGTACAATTTTTAGTTTTACATGTATATATGAGGGCTGTCTGGAAAGTATCCGGCCATGTAATATGAATAACAGAGGCATTTATGGCTGGATTTTCTCTAGCCCTCACATACTTGTGAAATCACCACCACAATCAAGATAATGAGCATATCCATCACCCTCCAAGGTTCTAATTGTTTCGAGCTATACTGGCCTCCCTGCTGTCACTCTTAATATAGTAAGCAGACTCCAACTTCAGGGTCTTTATACTCACTGTTCCTTCTGTCTGGAAAAGTGGTGTCCTAGACATCTGAATATCTTTCTCCACCACCACCTTCCCTTCCTTTCTCCCAGTCATCCCTAATGTGGTATTCTCTATGCCCCTTACCTGCTTTATTTTTCTTAAGTGTCATGAACCATACAACATTGGTATTTTCTATTTGTTATTGTCTGACTTCTCCTTTAGAACGTAAGCTCCATAAAAGGGCTTTGTTTTACTATTGCATTCCCATCACTTAGAACAGCAATATTCGAGAGTGGCAGACCCAAGACAAGTTTTTCTAGCTGGACAAATTCATCAATACTACTCTCCTCCTTGAACATCTTTGTGTCAGTCAGGTTTTAGACTCAACTGCATATAACAGAAAACTCAAAATAGTACATTAATTAAAAAGATGTTCATTTCTCTTTCATGTAAAAGAAGTCTAAGGTAGGCAGTTCATGGTAGCTCCTCAATTAGGGACCTAGGCTCCTTCTGTCTTGCTAACACCATCCTTAGTTGCCAATTCATTGTCCAAGATGTTGCTTGCATTTCAAACATCACATCCACATTCCTGTTGAAAGAAAAAAATGCACAAGCGGGAAAGCCGGGACGGCTCAGCGGGTTGAGCGCTCGCTTTGAGGCCATGAGGACCGAGGATCGAATCCCGGCTCCGGCCCAGGCAGGACCCACGTGCTGAACTGGGGAGTTCCCACAGTTCGGTTCTCTAACTGTCTCTGTCTCTGTCTCTCTCTCTATCTGTCAAAAAGTAAAATAGAAATAACTATGCACTGAA
>PVKE010016439.1:0-32002 GCA_004027555.1 Craseonycteris thonglongyai | reverse complement strand
AAGACAAACACTTTAGAAGAGAAACACAGTGGGGCCATTCAGTGGGGCTCATGAAATGGGCAAATCATGGGCTAGTAGTCAGCCTTTTAGCCGTAAGGTGACCAGATCTTAACATTGGTAAAGCGGGACACCATTGACGGGGGTGGGGGGGGGGGAAGGGCGTTCTTGATTAAAAATTTGGTCTATCTCCCGCTGTTCCCTAGCTTGTCGTGCATTCTTTCCCAAAATTGGTACTTTTTTAAAACGCCGGGGGATGCGGAACAAATTGTTAAAAATCAGGACTGTCCCGCCAAAAGCGGGACGTCTGGTCACCTAACTTTAGCCCTGAAAGAAGTTATGTTGTATATTTCTAGCATAGAAACTAGAGGTGGATGATTAGCTCCAAATAGGAGTCTGCCACCCCCTTTGGGAAGGGGTCTGGGTGGTGAGGGTAGTTTATACAGGTATACTGCAGTGGAAGGGGAGAGCGGACAGCGCAGGGCGGCTGGGGCTATGTCCTCACACAGACCCCCTGCCCTTCCCCACCTCTGTGCACGTCACCTGGACCATCATATCCTTCTCTGGGGGCCTTCCCCTGAGCTCCAGCTCCCACCTTTGCCTGTATTAGAGCCCTATTGCTGCTACCACAGACTACAAAGTGAGTGGCTTAGAACAAAACATTGATTCTCTTACAGTTCTGGAGATCAGAAGTGCAAAATGGGTCTCATGGCTAAAATCAAGCTGCCGGTAGGGCTGCACCCTTCTGAAGAGTCTAAGGGGAGGACCATTTCCTTGTGCTTTCCAGCACCTAGAAAATGCCTCCGTTCCTTCTTGGCTCAGGCCCCTGCCTCTGTCTTCAAAGTCAACAGAACGGGATCTTCAAATGTCTCTCAGAACCTCCTGCCCCCCACCCCACCCCTTCCTCTCATAAAGACCCTGGTTGTTACACGGGGCCCACCGATAATCCAGGATAATGTCCTCATCTTAAACTCCTCAATCTCATCTGCCAAATACCTGTGTCATGTAAAGTAACAACACACTCACAGGTTCCTGGGGTTGGGCCTGGGTATGTTTGGGGAGCCATTATTCTGCCTACCACAGTCTAACCTCCAGAGCCAGAGTGGCAGAAGCGCCAGGTTGTCTCTGGAGTTGGGGGGAAGGTGAGCCCAGGCGGCCTGAGGGGCAGGAGCTGCCAGCCTTTACCAGTTAAATCATGTGGCTGGCATTTCTTCACTCAAGCCACTCGATCCACCTGTCCCCTCTGGTTCGGTCACCCTGGTTCCTGAGCGGCAGCTCTGGGACAGTGTGGCATTTCTATCATCTTCTGGGTAGACAAAGTCACCTAGAGCTTGGTCCCTCTTCGCTGCCCATACCCATGAGCTCAGACCCCCTGGGGCACAATTCTTCTCTCTTGTGCCTCCCGCTCGGCTCCCCACCTGGGACTTGACACATGTAGAGTTAATAAATTGTTTCCCTACCCACTCTTCCTCACTCAGGCAATAGAGGAAACCCTTGAATTACCATGACAACAAAAGGCATTTGAATCCTAGAGAGTCTGTCAG
This sequence comes from Craseonycteris thonglongyai, assembly GCA_004027555.1. NCBI lineage: Eukaryota > Metazoa > Chordata > Mammalia > Chiroptera > Craseonycteridae > Craseonycteris > Craseonycteris thonglongyai. The sequence goes on along the minus strand of PVKE010016439.1, from coordinate 30,461 downwards.
AAATTAAAATGCATTTCCCAATTAAAGCAGTATTTAAAATCACGAAGAGAAATCACTGGAATTGTACTGTGCTCAAGGTATATTACGTGTTAAACAAGTTTGCTGGGTAACCGAGACCTGACCTTCAACTTAAATTTCATTGCTATGGCAAACATGCTATGAATAGCAAACACCCATCAGGCTTCCCTTTCTGACTGATAGTAGTTTTCCAGCTACTGTGCTGAACTGAACATTATCTTGCCTTACCTACTCCACACACATGCCTCTGTCGTCACTCTGTTAAATTGTTCTTTTCCTAGGAGTTCCATTATTTCAATGGTAGCTTCAATTCCCTCACCACGCTAGGGAGACATTACATGCAACTCTGCCTTATAGAAAGAATGTACAGCGTTGGACCTCAATGTCGGGTTAATGGAAAGAACAGGGAGGTATAATGAGTGGGAAATTCGTTAAACTTGATGCAGTCATGTACAGCGGGTGAGGGAAGTATCCAGTGGTGCTTGAGTTTGTGCTTAAGATCAGCCGCCCTGAATTTTAATCCAAATTCTGTCATTTGCAACTAAGAGAGTTGGGCAAGTATACCTGTGTTCTCCTCGTGTCTCAACTTCCTTGTCTGTAAAAGGGAGGTGACAATGGTAAATGTCCAACCCCATCTTCCTCCCCTGCCTCAGACTAGAAGTTGAGTGTACCAGACATGCTTTCCCATCCTCCTTTGCAGCTAGAGACGACACTGGGGTGTGCTTCCCATGCAGGAGGCCCCAACGCCAGTTCCCACCCTGCGCAGCCCCTCCCATATGTCTGGAGCAAAACCATGTGGAAAACTGATGACATGCAATGATGGAGACTGCTTTGGGCCCTCCCCCTTTGCTCTGTCTCTGTCTGTCGCTGTCTCTCTCTGTCTCTGTCAAAAACAATAAAATAAATCTTAAAAAAAGAAGATTTATTCAAGGGTTCTAGGGTTTGGAAACTGGACGCACATCTAGGCAACACCCAGAGTGTCCAGAAGAAAAAAGAAAAGCTGAGTTCTTTCAGTAAAAAGTACATTCTTGAGAAGCATCAGCCTTGCATTCTTAACCCCTAATTGTCCACAATGGTGATCCTCTAGGTGACTGGTGACCCGATAAGTGAGCATTCTTTTCTTAGTCCTTCAGGGGGTAATCAGAAGGTTATCTGGGGGTCTGATGTTATCCAGACATTGACACTAAACTGTAAAGTTTAAAAGTTTAAGTTTCCAGGCTACTTAAAACAAGAATAGAATTGTTTTCACTTCTGGGTATTTATCTGAAGAAATTCAAAACACTAATTTGAACAGATACAGGTGCCCCTATGTTCACTGCAGCATTATTTACAATAGCCAAGATATGGAAGTAGCCTAAGTGTCCACTGATGGATGAATGGATAAAGAAGAGGTGGTACATATATACCAGGGAATATTAGTCATAAAAAAGAATGAAATCTTGCCATTTGCAACAACAGAGAGGGCATTATGCCAAGTGAAACAAATCAGACAGAGAAAGACAAATACCATACAGTTTCACTTATATATGAAATCTAACAAAACAAACAAACAAAACAGAAACAAACTCATAGATATGAAGAACAAACTTATGGTTACCTGATGGAAAGGAGTTGGGGAGCTGAGTGAAAAGAATTAAGGAGTACAAATTTGCAGTTATAAAATAATCACAGGGATGGGAAGTATAGTATAGAGTATATAGTCAACAATATTGTAATAACTATGGTGCCAGGTGTGTACTTGATTTATTGGGGTGATAATTTCATAAGGTATAGAAGCGTCTAATCACTATTTTGTATACCTGAAACTAATATAATATTGTATGTCAACTGTAACTGGAAAATTTAAAAAATTAAAGTGTAGAATTGTTCCTCATGCCTCAATATATTTGATTTTAGTAATTCATCAACTTGACTACAGTGACTCCATTTTATTTTTTCACTCTATTCCTTGGATGAGATGATTAAATTACCCTGTAATTTAGGCCCCTGTCAGTTAAGTATTTAGATTCTTGCAACTTAAAGTACTGTCACTGATACAAATTTCTATCTTTGGGGAATGCTGTCAAGATTAATTGAGATAGCACATGTTGAGTGCCTGACACAAGCTATCATTCCATATGTGGTAACTTAAAATTATTACTGTTGATACCTGGGGAAAATAAGGATCTATAATATTATTATTGTTTTTTAACTTTCTGCTTTTCAGTATCACTAGCTCACGAGTTCATGCTTGTGCTAGGAAACAAGGTTAAGACTTACGGGCTCAACAACATTGTTCAGTAGCTTGTGTCCATATTTGGGTTCCTGGAATAGGATCTCTGCTAGGCCAGGGCTTGTCTTATTCACCAGTTAGCGCCATGCTTGCCTGGCTCATAGAGTGTCCTGGGTAAGGTTCTTGGGTGGGTGGGTGGGTAAGTGGATGGACAAGGGAACTAACCCCAGAGCCTTTTCAGGATCCCTGCTTTGGGCCTGGTAGCCTCTTGTTCTGCATAACACACACACACACACACACACACACACAATTAGACTCAAAGTCAGGCTATTATGGAAACCGAGCACTTCTGATTTTAAAACTTTAACCAATAATGTTTTACAGCCTATTTTACCTGGGCTAAGGATGCAATTGAGTATTCTCCTTGCCCAACATGTCTATTGCTTTGATGAAACATCTACATGTGCTATATAAGGCCTTTATATACCGCGACTTTTTTTTTTTTTCCGAGAGGAAAGAAATGACTTGAACATAAAAGTTTTAAGAAAAGTACTGCAAAAAAAAAAAGTGATGACGTTGTTATAATGCCAACAAGCCCCAGCCCCACCCTCAATGCTCTTTATAGTAACCGACTTCTGCTGGGGTTTCTGCTAGCCAAAATAATCTGATGCCCAAATAGCTGTAGTTACTCTTTCACTTGCTAAAGAGATTACTAAATTTGGTAATAGATGTTGAAGAAAGGGTTGAGGAATAATGCAAGATACTCATACTATACTTCTGATCATTTAGCCTACGAAATATCACTTGTTCTCCTGTACAGACTGGAAGCTCTCATCTATGCATACACATCTGTGTGAGTGAGTGAGTGTGTGTGTGCAGTTCATTCTTACCTCCAAGCTTTCTTCCTTAGGCACTAAAACTTTTTAGATCAAGACCACAAAAATAATTTTTTTTTCTTACCATTACACTGTATGATTAGTATCAACCATCACATTTTACTTATCTCATGTCTTTCCATACTCCTGTGTCAGTTAGGAATTTCTATTGATTGCTGACATTAAACTGGAAATCATGTTTAATAAATATGTAGTTTGGAAGTAGGTAGTCTAGGCTTGGTTTATTGGTTCTGCAGCATCATCAGGATCCAGGTTCATTCCTCTCTGTTTTAACAACTGGTTTCCACCTGAAAGATGCCTCATATTTCTTTATCTTTTTAATTTTTAAAAAGATTTATTGTGTTGTTTTTGACAGAGACAGAGAGAGACAGAGAGACAGGGAAAATGGGGAGGACCCAGAGCAGCCTCTATAGTTGTACGTCATCAGTTTTCAACACAGTTTCATTCCACATGGGTGGGTGGGGACCGTGCAAGGTGGGAGCTGGGTTGGGGGCCTCCCACATGAGAGGCACACCCCCTTTGAACCAGGGGCCAAGCCCAGGATGGGGCGGAGTGAGAGCTGACCTGGGGGCCTTCCACATGGGCAGCACACACCAGTTCAGCATATGGTTCCACACAGGCCGGGGCCAGGATTTAATCCTTGGTCCCTGGGGCTGCAAAGTGAGCACTTAACCTGCTAAACCATCCCAGCTTCCCCTCATATTTCAAATATGGTCACAATAACTGCAGCCATTAAACCTACCTTCCAGATAGGAAGCAAAAGGAATAAGAAAAGAGAACAAGAACATATCTCAATTATTTTTCCTTTTTAAGGAGCTTTCTTGGAAATTTTACTTACATTTACTTAAAATCCACTTAAATTTTATTTGCCAGAAGTTAGTCATATGGCATCACTGTCTGCAAGGGAAGCTGGGAAATATAGTTTCTTTGGCTGAGTATGCTGTCAGCACCCATAAAACTCAAGCTCATTACTGAGAAAGTAGGGAAGAATAGATACTGAGTACAAACAAGTAGTATAAGCCTTGACACATCTTTACTCTGCTTGCTCTTCTTTCATCCCCCAAGATCCATCTAAGTTCTGACCTCTGATCTCTTTGGGTTTGGGTTCTTCCTTAAAACAGTGTTTCATTTTAAATTATTATCTATTCTCTGCGTAAAGGGGCCATTTGTGGTGTTAGTGACGCACTTCAACCAGAACAGATTGAGCAACTCCACCCAGCGAGGCTGCACTCTCCCTTTAAACAGAAGCCTAATGCCTCCAGAGTAATCTGCCATTAATTTGCCAATACCACCAAAGACACAGGTATAGAAAGAGGCAAACAATCTATTCATTGAATCTTTACCACGTCTCATTTAATCCATCCAACCAACAGCCCTAGAGATAAGTGGCATTATTAACCCTCATTTAATAGATGAGGATCAGAGATGTTAAGTAAGTTATCCAAGATCACACAGCTGTGAGTGGGATTTAAACTCAGGTGTTTGATTTCAGAGCTTTTCCTACTCTACTGTATGTTTTAGTAAGTACTGGAATGTCTCCTGAGGATGAAACTAGGCCAAGCTGACATCCACAGATGGGGGGGGGGGGGTCTGCCCAGACAGCAGCCCCAGCCTGGGGGAGTCACCAACTTCAGAGGCTGCCCTTGGCCCTTTGCCAATCTGCATTATGGAAGCACGAGGCCAGTGGCAAGGTTCACCATTGGTCTAATCCTCATCTCAGTGCTGCCTGACTTTTTTCCCAACGTGGCACGTGTGGAAAGTGATAATATTTGTACAGCATGAGAGTAAGAGAAGCTGAACCAGGCTCCTTCCTGCCAGAGGCTCAGGGCTCCACATCTGTTGCTGTCCCCTGTGCCAGAAGCACTAATGTGCTTTTTTTTTTGTTCCAGACCCCAAGCCAGGATCCTACATTGCACTTAGTTGTCCTACTTCTTTAGTCTCCTCCTTCTGTGACAGCTCCTTGGCTCTCTCCTAACCTTCTGTGTTCTTGACACTTTGGGAGAGTACTGGTCATTTCTTTTTGTAGAATATCTCTCAAGTTGGATTTGATGATTTCTTATGGTTTGATGGATGTTACACATTTTTATCAAGAATACCATAGAAATGATGTGCCTTCATTAGTTCGTCATATCCGGGGGTGCACGACACCAGTATCTCTTATTACTGGTGATGTTGACTATGACCATTAGGTTAAAGGGGTGTCTGCCGGGTTTTCCCACTGCGAAGTTATTTTTCCTTCTAATAAGTGTCTTGATATTAACCTCCTTCAAATAACCTATATACCTTCAAACTTCTGCCAACCAATTTTAGCATCAGTTTATGGCTCTTACCTGTAGTATTCTACCAGAAAATTTTATATATCCTTCATTCCCTCATTTATTAATAGTAATTCTTCTGCAATAAAAAGATTTGTCTCTTCTTCCCCACTTATTAATATTTATATCAGTATTGACCCAGGGACATTTATTTTATTCTATGAATAATAATCCAATATCATTATTTATTTTTTTCTCACATTATTCCAGCTGTGGCCATTGGGATTGCTTTCAGATCAGCTCCTGTGCCCTTTTGTCCTGTTGCAGGGTACTTCCTTACTTTCTGGCACCAGCAAAATGCGCCAGATTTATCTCAATCTCCCCTGCCTTGGTCCTACTATTAATCACTCTTCCAAAGGAGCCCTGGTTGCTTTTATTGAAGAGTGATTTTTAGAAAACAAGGTCTGTACACTAAGTGGCATTCCATATCCCTGTAAGATAGATTATAACCAAAATATGATTCCTATTTTAGAGATGAGAAATACAGACATTAGCGAGGTTACATGATTGCCTAAGGTTCCCCCCCAGGTCAGAAGTGGCAGAAAAAGTTCAACCAGGGCAGATGCTGTACTCTGAACCTTTCCACTAGTGTGAATGCTTATTCCCACTTATTATAAATATGAATTACTACTTGGTAGAAAACATGCAGATGTACCAGATATATGCAATTTCTGGCTAATAGAATGTCAAATAAAGTAGACTCATATACAAAAACAAACTTGACACCCGATAAATGTTTTGGGATCCATTTTGTTGAATGAACCATCATTATCATTAAATATTTCTTGATCTCTATCCTTACTAGTGATAGCCCTACTGTTCAGTTGTGCTTTAATTTCTTTCTGGAATATGGTAGGACATATGTAAAATAATGAAGACCATGGAAACATAAAGACAATGGCAGGTTCTCTTCCTGGACCCCATCATCTTGGATGGAAATCTGATGGCAGAGTTTAGTCTCTTTTCACTACGTTGCTTTTGTGGAGCTGAAACCAAGGCCAAGGGACATGAGCTGCTTGCGTGGGTGGGTGGGTGGTGAGCAAAGCTGAGCTTGTGTTGAGGTCTCCAGGCTGGATTCTCATCTGCCTTTGACCCCCACGATCTGACCAATTACAGCTCTGGGTAGGATGGCAGAGCCCAGGGGAATTCTCTAGACCTTTGGTCATCTGTGAGGCCCCATCCTCACTGCTGGGGAAGACATATAACAATTCCATTCTCTTCCTGTTTCTTGGTGTTTAATCTTCAACACCAAAGCTGTTTCTAGCTGCAGTGGTGGCTCAGAATTTAGGACATATGTAGCTAGAGAAAGGAAAACATGCTGGCTTGACTGATTGAGATTGATTCAGAGGTAGGACACCTGGCTTCTAATCCCAGTTTTGTACTAACTAGTTGTTTACACTGGGAAAGAGCTTTTCTCTTTCTGAGCATGACTTACCTAGCCTTAAAATGATAGGTTTGGGCTAGATGACCTCTAAGGCCCTATCTTGCTTTGTTTGAAATTCTTGGAAGCTTCAAATTCCAGAATTTCCCTAAAAGAACCTTGGGCCAGCCAGTCTCATTGGTAGAACTCTTGCGCCACCTAGTGGCCAACTCAGAGGCCTTGGTCTAAAATGACTTCTGCTCACATGTCAGTCTGGCCTCAACTGAAGCGAGAGAACAAAGCCTGTTCAGCCCTTCCTTTGCAGGCAGGTGGCAAACTGCCAGGCCTGGAAGAAACACAGGTTTAATTCATGTCCTACAAAGATATTTTCTGTGACTACACTGCCACTTTCTATGGCAAAGGCCTTGGCGTGGTGGGCACGTGGTTACAAAGCCAGGCTCTGCATGTCAGGGATGTCCAGTGAGGAGTCCTGATAAATTCTTGGGGGTGGGGGTATGTTTGGGTTGCTCCCTGCGTGCTAATCTGTTCCATGCTGGTTGTTAATGCTTTCAGCTGCTCCCAGTTAACGCTCATTAAACGTGCGGTCAGTGCTTCCAAAGGTCGGTGGGCCTTTTCTGCTGTCAGACCCTCCAGACCTGGAAGCAGAAAGAGGAGGAACCTACCTCGGGTCTCCTGCTGACCCTGGAATGATCCTTCATCATTTGGAAGGCCCTGCTGGGTTTTTTCTTTCCCATCTAAATAAAGACCACTGCTAAAGATGGCCTGACCTTTGCTTTGAATCCCCTGAGTTACCCTTGCATCCTGGTGCATTTGCATCTCACACATCTTAATGCTGCCACTAATCCCTAATGAGGGCCACTACCTGATGGCTCATCACCCTCTCTTGATGACTGCTGTTTACCTGGAGCAGGGTGTTCCGTGACTTTTAGTTCCTATATCCTGATGAGCCAAGTACAGATAGTATTATTGATGCCTGTTTACAGGCAAGAAAACCAAGGTCAAAAACAGATTAGGTGATTCTCCCCAGGCATCCAAACAGAAAGCCATTGAGTTACAATAGAATAAAGGAAGCTGGCTCCCTGTTTAATTATGGAGTGTTTGGGAATTTGTTTTTTATGATCTCAATGGGAGGCTATTGGTTAGTTAATTTTCATGACAAACACTATTGAAAACCATTCATTGTGCCTTAAATAGCTGTTTTTTGTTTGTTGGTTGGTTGGTTGGTTGGTTCTGCTAAGGAAGACAATGTAGTCAGTGGGTAGAAAGATCACTGGGCTGGGAACCAGAAAGCATGGGGTCTTTTTTGTGTGGCCACCGCCAAGGCAGGGGACAGGGACGTCAGAACCGCTGAGGCTCGTTTCCTCCTCCGTGAAATGAAGAGGCCAATCTAAGGCTCCTCACCTTCCAGAACTCCTGTGGAGGAACGGGCACATCCCATCTGTGAGTTCTGATACGTCTAACCCTGGCTCTATCCAAATAAAATAGTGCAGTGAGGATATCTTTGCTTAGTAACCAGGATTATTCACCTGGCCAGTACAGATTGTTCAGGTGGGTTTATTGCCTTATTGATTTTTAACTTACTTACTTACTTCCTCCCTTTTTTCCTTCCTTCCTCCCTTGTCACACCTCCACTTCATCTTTTTTTTTCCCCCCCAAAGTGACCTGGCCTGTTCTTTGGCACAGGATTCCATTCCCACGTTATAAAACCTGTTAGGGCCATGACGAGAGTGGTTTCATCTTGAGTGTCCTTGAGATCATGAGCACTGTGTGTCAGGAGCTCTGAGGCCGTGTTCTGAGGCTCTGCAGGAGAGCGATCCATCAGCCAGGCCTGCCACAGGCGTGGCCTGGGGAAATGCAGAAGCTCAGGGCTGTATCTGTAACCGCCCAGGAATCTGAGGAGCAAGAGGAAGCTGTGCCATGCTCAAAACTCCGAGCTGCTCGGAAGCAGGGCAGTGTGGGAATCTAGGCCTCCTCAATCCAAGCCCAGCTGTCCCCCAGCCAAGTCGCCCTCTTATAGGGTGGCACGGCAAGCAGGTGCTTAGAAGACGTTTTTTTAATGGTGGTGATGATGATGGTGATGAGGAGGAGGAAGTTGATGGTACTGCGGCCAAAGGCCCTCTGAGAAGTTGTGTATACCCCACAAATGTGTGTCTTCCCTTCGGTGGCACAGAAAGCCTTAACACTTGACCTTATTGAACGGTCTAAAGACTCATGTCCCCACTAAAATATGCCTTTCTTCCTGGCCAGACCCAAGAGAGACTTCTAAAAGTCTCATTCAACTGACAGGTATCAGCAGAAGGACAGCATCCCAGGCTGTGGGAGGACAGAGGAGAAGGGAGGGCAGGGGGCAGGGGGCTGGGGGCCGCCTTCTTGCCCCCACAGAGGGCTCGTTTACAGTGATGGCTCGGGGCCTTCCAAACGGCCAAGGCACAGTCCCAGAGAGGCCGGCAGCGGAGGCCCCCACCCAGAGGGACTCGCTGTACTGTGAAGGGGCAGTCTGTGCTCCCGGGCAGGCAGCGAGTGCCAGCCCATCAGCTGCCCCTGACTGCACACCCAGGGCCCCGGCCGCTTTCTCACGGGGTACCGGGAGCGTGTGCCCGGAGCGGACGCCTGGGCTTCTGTCGGCCACAGCCCGTCCATCCTTCTGTCTTCCATACGGAGGCAGCACAGCTGCCCTGAGCATGTTCAGGGGACACTTCTCAGGCCTGGGAGGGAGGACGAGGCCGGAGTGGACAAGGCAGCCTGGGCTCTGGGCGTGAGGACTCCAGGGCCCGTCCAGGCACGTCCAGGGCCCTGAAGCCTGGATGCCCTTGCGTTTGCGATGAAATAAAATCCACCCCTTTAAAAAGCATTCACATTACCAGGTAAAAGGGACGCAGTTGACATGCTGGAATTCCTCAGGCTCTGTGGGCTATGACACCTCTCCCGGCAAGGGCAGGGCTTGGCTCCTAGTACAGATGGGCTTCCCTCCCACCCCCCAACCCCCACACCCACTCCCTGAACAAAGACTCCTGGCCTTAGGTTTGGGAAAGGCCTATCTTTTCTGAAGCCAGGCGGGTCCGTCCTCTTGGGGCCTTCCTAGCTCCCAGCGGACTCTGATCTAACAAAGTAACAGCCTTTACAGAGCTGACCCACCAGGAAGTTTGATCATAAAAGAAACCCAGTTCCTAGCGAGTCTCCAAGTCGTAAGGTGACCAGACATCCTGCTTTTGGCGGGACAGTCCCGATTTTTAACAATTTGTCCCGTGTCCCGCAGCTTTTTAAAAAAGTCCCAATTTTGGGAAAGAATGCACAACAAGCTAGGGAACAGCGGGAGATAGACCAAATTTTTAATCAAGAACCCCCTCCCCCCTGGTCAATGGTGTCCCTCTTTACCAATGTTCAAATCTGGTCACCTTAAGCAAGTGCCTGGCGTTCCTTGCGCAGGGCTACCCCTTTCTCTGCCACCTTGCCCATCAGCACAGTTCTCGCAAGGAAACCCCGAGACGCCAGTGTGCTCGTTTCCATACCACGATCATCCCCACAGGGCTAGGGGCCAAATGGGATGTGGGTGACATGGGACCTTAAATCATGGTCCAAGATGACCACGTTATCAGTCAGCTGGGCTAAGTTTCTGTCCCTGAGGATTCCAAAGAGGACCCTGCAGGAGAGGGGCGGACACTCCCTCATTCAGGCCACCCTCGCCTTTGGGGCAGATTGTCGTGAGCATTCCTGACCCGTGCTACCATGTCGGGTTTCTTTGTCCACGTGGCCCCGTTTTGGGTTCAGCTCCACCATTATTATACGCAGGTGCTGTTCCTGTGTAGGAATACACTCTCTGTCACCTTCAGCGGGAAGGGTCTTCAGACCAGTAAGTGAATGAGAATTTCCTGAGTATCCACTATGCTCCAGGCCTTGTGCTTGTCTTGGGGCCCCTGTGGGTCCTCAAGAGGCTTTTAGACGTAAAGAAACAGGTTCAAAATGTTCCAGGCACCATGTGGGCAGATATACTGGGTTCAGTAGGGCACAGAGTCGTTATTTCCTCTGTGGGGAAGGCTTTGGAGTGGGATGGCGGGAAAGCTTCCCATCAGCTGGGGTTGTTTGGGGAATGAGTGTTGGTTGCATTGTGCCAGGCTGCCATCTTGACAACCACCGGCTGTCTGTCTGTCCAGTCTGGAGCACACAAGCATCTGGGGCAGGAATCAAGTCCTCCAAGCTCCCACGAGACGGGGTCAGGACAAGAGGCGGTCAGGATCCTCATTTTCCACGCTGGCAGCTCTGTTTGTCCACAGAGAATGAGCCACGTGGAGAGAGGCCACTCTGTTTGGCAATACCTTCCCAGGGAATCTCAGAGGTTTTCTTCAATAGGAGCCATGGTTCGCCAAGAAACACTCCTAGCTGTGGAGAAAATAAGTAAATAAAAGAAAAAGAAGAAACAACCCAGCCATGGCCAGAGACCTGAACTTTGCCCAGGAAATCCAGCCAGTGAGCCGGAGACTTGTGATTTTAAGCGGAAAAACTTTCATTGCACACGTCTGGACCCGTCCCCACACATCACCATGGCAGTTCGAGTTCTCCCAGAATCGAATCCTCGATTCCGGGGATTATAGCTCTTAATGATCGCATCTGTTTGTGCACCCTATTCGGCAGAGTTCTGTCATGGTTACGTTGTATATAAGGTGACCAGATTTTAACATTGGTAAAGCGGGACACCATTGACCGGGGGGGAGGGGGTCCTTGATTAAAAATTTGGTCTATCTCCCGCCGTTCCCTAGCTTGTCGTGCATTCTTTCCAAAACTCGGGACTTTTTTAAAATGCCGCAGGACGCGGAACAAATTGTTAAAAAGCGGGACGTCTGGTCACCTTAGTTATATAGTGTGTGCGTGAACAGCGAAACACTGTCTATGTCATGGCCAGTAACTCACAGCTCAGGACCAAAGGCAGCTGCTTCCTGGCGTTGCCTACCTCACTGCTCAGCATGGATACAGAGAAACTAAATTCTAATATGAATTGCTGGCATTGCTAGAGTTCGAGGAGCGTGCTCTCCTTATTGCTTTGTCGTTCCTTTTTTCCTTCGGCTGGATTGCTCTGCTCTCTGTAAGCTATGGGAAGCCACACAGCTGCACGTTATAACCTCTACAAGTGCTTAGCGTTTACAAGCCTTGCACTTTGGAGAAACCCCGTGCCCTTTGGAGGCACCTCTGAGCCCGTCTCCACGGGTGGCTCTGAGGTGCATGACTGTGTCTGGTTTGCTTCTGGGTCTTCATGGAGCCTTGGCGAGGCAGGGTCAGAATATCTGCTGCCCACAGATCCCGGGCAGCAGCAGAAGGGAGTTCACTCTGTGCACACTGTCCGTGTGCTGCTCCCCACCGGCTGTCACGGAGCGTGACAGGAGGGGCTCAGGGCACCTCAGTGGCTGCCGGGAGAGCCGCGTTTCCTTTCACTTACTGAAAATCATGGTCTGAGCTATGTGTTGCCATTAAAAAACAATGCCTGAGTGGAAAAGCGGTTAACTGTCCATTGCCACAGGTTACTTTTACTCATTGCCACATACTACTATTAAGACATCCTTTTTGTCCTTGAGGAAGTTGTACACCCAGCAGTGAATCCTGGGAGAACAGAGGTGGGGAGAAGGATGGGGGGCACATCGAGGAGGGGGGCTCCCATGTAGTCTCTTCAGGCTATAACTGTCCGGTCACAGAAAATGGGGAGCTAGTAGGGTTCCCCCCCCCCCACCCAGCCTGGCACAATGCTGCTTTGCACTTCAGGCTACAGGGCTCACTGGAGCCGGCCCAGAGCCTCAGCGGGGCCGGCCTTCTCAGGCAGCCCAGAAACCCCAAGCTGGTCCCAAATGCACAATAGCTCCTGCACCCGACGTCCAGCAGTAGGCCGTGTCCTTGTATGGACTCACAGCCTACTCTGAAGACATGCCTTGTGCTCACATGCCTTCAAGACCTATCTACTCAGTATCCCCCGTATGGCAGACACAGTGAACCCAACACAGCTGCTGTCCTCATGGGGCTAACATTCTCGTGGAAGGAGACAGATGATAAATGAGCAAGCACAGTAAAATGCGGTGAAGCATCTGGCAGTGATCCGGGCCGTGAAAGGCATAGTGTGAGGTGGGGGATCCGAGCTGCTCTGGACCTGGGACAGGCTGCCGTCTGAGCAGAGTCCCGGGTGGAGAGCATCTCACAGGGAACAGCCGGTGCTCACCAGAAGGAAGAATCTGGCAAAGAGCACTAGACACTAACAGCAACTACTATTATTAGGTGCTTACTGTGTGTGTATTGAGCACTTTGTATGCACCGTGTACTCCCGGCATACATCTTCTCCTTTAGTTATCAGAACAGTCCTGTGACGCAGGTGCAATTATTCTCCCATTTTCCAGACGATGAAACAGAGGCTGAGGGATGGCTCACATCCCGTAATTGGGACATGGCACAGCCTACACCTGTCTGGATCCAAACCTTGTGTCCTGACCCTGTACGATGAAGTGCTCCGGGCTGCTCAATCAGAGGGTGCTGCCGGGCCCAAGGGGCTTTGGGTGGAGGAGAGAATACTTTGGAGGCTGCAGTGTTGCCTGGAAGGTGCTTTGCTTATCACTGCGAATCACTTTCTTTGACAATTATCTTTTCTCTTTCACTTGGAAACATTGTCCAACCCCAGCTGCTTCTCAGCTCAGCTTTCTGATTCTTGGTTGAGTGAGTTTTAGGAGGTCAATGTGGCTGCTACCAGATGTCCATGAATGCCCCTCTGGTCTTCGGCTTTACCGCTAGCCAAAACGTTGCACAGCTTTTTCAGGGACCTGGCTTCTGGGGCTCCCACTTGGAAGGTGCTTCATTCTTACAACAACCCTGAGATCACAAGTGACCATCAAAGGAGAGCCATCTTGGTGGAGGAAAAAAGTGAAGAAGGAGAAGATAAGACAAATTCAAGGACCCTCTAGCTAAAACCATTTAGCATAGGGGAAAACAAGTCCAGGCCATGGGAAAGATGCAATCACTTAAGTACGCAGGGAATGACATTCTCTAGGAAAAGCAACCCAAAATGTGTCCAGGAAAAGCCACCTTTGGCTGAAGACACACCGGTGGCTGTTGTTTGGGTGGCGTGAAGGTGCAGCTCCGCGCCTCTGCAGTCAGAGAGGCGGGCAGACGTGAGGTGCACGCTGCAGTGCGGTTAATTAATTTCTTAAGGGCTACAGTAATCAGGAGGCTCATTAATGTGTCTCATTCCGCCTTTCATTTAGAGAATGAGCAGTAAATGTAAATGCAGTGTACTCAGAACCCTTAAAAAGCATTCAGTGCTGGAGCAAGAGCGGAGAAACCCTGCGAGGTCTCTAAGGAAAAGGAAAAGCCCAAGAGGGCTTCTTTAATCACATGAAACAGGAGCGATTCTAACTCAACAGCAGCAGAGGCTCCCTGTGGTTTTTCAAAATATTATCATTTGGATCTGGTTGTCTCTCGGCTTGTGTACACTGTTTAAAATGCCGTGCTCCTCCATATTTATATTCCTCCCAGCAGGGCGTGTAATCGTGACAAAGGACAGCTCTCAGGGACCAGGCTTCAGCAGGGCTGTTGCAGAGGGGGCTGCCCGGAGGCCATGAGGATGTGCAGCGGAAAAGGCTGCAGGAGCCAAGTGAGACCTCCCCAAAGTCCCCCAACAGAGGCTCGACTCCTGGGCCTGGTGAGGGGCTCGGGCCGGTGGCTTCTCTCACTCTTCCAGGCCAACCTCAGGGTTCCACATGCTCTCTTTTGCTCTAATCTTGACCTCCCCTGAGGAGGTACTTAAACCCGTGCCCATCCCCTGTTCTCTGTGAAGTCAGCATGTTTTAGAGGACCGCTTGCATGCACCTGGACTGCCTCTTTCCCACGGCTCCTCCTAGTAAGTGAATTATAAAGTGCTTGGAACAATGCCTCACTTCTCGTAAGCCCTCTGTAAGACTGGTACGTTATTCTTGCTGTGAGTGTTATTGTTAACCACAGGCAGACAGGGGACTTAGGGGTTCTGTCCCTCCAGTTTTCCACACAGAGCTTCCTGACAATAATTACTATACAAGTCATCATACAAGCAGCCATAGCATCTTGGATTGTGACGCAAACCTCCACCTTCCTATTTCCCCATCCTCATATTGATCCACTTAATCTGTAACACCTACTCTCATCTTTGCCCTTTCCCCATGCATGTATGGAGTCGGGGGGCGGGGGGGAGGGATGCTGAGCCTAGGTCTATGCTCACACCCCCTCCCTGGGAGGATACGACTCTAATGGGATGGAGGTTAGCCCACAGAACATGTTAGCAACTGATGCTCTGGGATGCCAGGAAAGCTCCGCAGTTTGAGCATTTGCCTCCTAATCACGAGGTCCAGGGTTCAATTTCCAGTCTGGTCCATGCAAATCCCATACGCTGAACTGCGGCACCACTGGTAACCACTGGGATGGCTCAGAGGTGAAGATTCTCACCTCCCATGCGGGAGTCCCCAGTCCAGTTCCCACCCCACATGGCCCCACATCCACCTGTGTGGAAAGAAACCATGCCACAACAAATGATGAACTATAAAGATGGCTCTGGGCCCTGCTCCCTTCTTTTTCTCTCTCTCCCTTTCTCCCTCACCTCTCAAACAATAAAATAAATCTTAAAAAAAATAGTTGCTCGAGGAAGCTGGGATGGCTCAGCGGTTAAGTGCTGGCCTTGCAGCTCTGGGGTCCGAGGATCAAGACCCTGTCCCAGCCCCAGCCCCAGTCCTTGCGGACCCATATGCTGAACTCGGGTGTGCTTTCTATGTGGGAAGCCCCCAATTCAGTTCCTGCCTGGGCAAGCTTCCCATGTATGTAGGAGGATCCTGGTTCAGCTCTCAACTTGCAGGGCTATGCCTCCCATGTGGGAGGCCCACTGGCCCCCCAGCCCAGTTCCTGCCCTGTGCACCCCCCCCACACTCCCCACATATGTGGTACAAAACCATGTCAAAAACTGATGATGTACAACTATGGAGACTGCTCTGGGCCCTGCCCCTTCTCCCTGCCCTCTCTGTCTCTGTCTCTGTTTGTCAAAACAATAAAATAAATCTTTAAAAGATAAATAAATAAATAAATAATAGATGCTTAATAAATATATCTAGATTGACTAGCTGCCAACAGGACTCTGTAAATGAATATTAAGGTGTTATTACCACAATACTTGGCAAGTGATTATCTGTTCCACAGTCCTTTCCTTTGCTGTTACTTCTGGCCTCGGAAAATGAGCAAGATGAGAGTCTTGGGGTGGGGTAACAAACCCAAAATTCTGTAAACTGAACCCCAAATATTGTAAGAAAATGAGCAAGATGAGAGTCTTGGGGTGGGGTAACAAACCCAAAATTCTGTAAACTGAACCCCAAATATTGTAAGAAAATGAGCAAGATGAGAGTCTTGGGGTGGGGTAACAAACCCAAAATTCTGTAAACTGAACCCCAAATATTGTAAACTATGCTGGCCAGCTGGTTCCGTTCATACATGCCAGCTCATTGTGACCTTCTCTGACCTCCAGGCTCGAGGGAACCCGGTGCAGGACCGATTTCTGGGCTGCTTCTTGTGCTGAGGTGCAATTCACCTCCTCCATGTTCAGTGAAGCACTGGCGAGGCAACCCCGCCCCCAGGTCACTCAAAGCAAATTGAAGCAAGCTGGGCTGGCTGCATTCTCCCTTTCAAATAATAGGCCATTCAGTCCGGGAGAGAGAGATGAGTCAGCCACCCCAGGGCCATTCCAGCAGCCCAGAGGCCGCCAGCGGGGCAGCCCGTCTCAAACAGCCAATTAGCATGAGTACCACAAGTTGATTTGAACAACTCCAGGCATCTCACCCTGCAAAAACTAGCAGGGCACACATGTCTGTATGGAAAATGAAGTTGTTTCACCCTCCGTGGCTTTGTTCCACTCCAGAGAACAAGCTTTATTTCTCTCAAAACTTGGCTCCCCTTGACTTGCCAGATGAAAAATGATGTGAAGTTATGGAAATCGTCTGCTAAGGGAAGTGAACCCAAGCTCAGTGAAAGACATTTTGCTGGCTTTTCAAAGCACATCAGTCAGCCTGTCTTCTAAGCAAAACAGAATTTTGCTCTCAGGGAAAAGATAGTAATTATTTCAATTAGCAATTGTATTAGACATAGAAGGTAATGAGGAATAAAGATGCTGGATCTGGACCAATGATTTACGACCGGCCTCTTTTTCACATACTAGCTAAGGTAGCAAATAAACACATTTAATCAGGGTGGGATGATGGGGCTTTGCTTCCCAGCATGAACTGAATCACAGTTCATCATTCGTCGCCTGATGAAGAGAGTGCACAACCCTGGAGACCACAAAGACATGAGATGCCAACATGGCTTGGGCCACCCTCAGGCCTACACGGCCCGTCATGCAGTAGAAAACGGAAAACCACCATGTTGTATAGTAGTTAGTGAAGCAATAATTCAGAGATGTGTTTGGCTCTGTTGCTAAAACGAAACGAGCAAATGCTAAGGATCTAAAATATTTTTATTCAACATCCCCTTAGACCAGTCTTTTGATTTGAAATATATGCATTTCTGGAGAGGGGGAAGAAAAAGAGAGGGAAGGGAGACAGAGGGAGAGCAAGGTCCACTTTGTTTGGGAAAGATGTGGACTGAACTGGGCTAATATGGCAGAAAACATTGAGGCAGCTGACAGTCCTTTTGCACATGTAGCACATTCGAACTTTCTGCTTTGATTAGTGCCTCTCTGTGTTATCTCAAAAGTCTATCACTAAAGCAATATCTGACACTATTTCAAGGAGTAATTGACAAATCTGTGATAAGAGCAGGAGATTCAGCACATTTTTCTTAATAACTGGTAGATCAAACAGCCAAAAATTTTCAGTAAAGTTATAAAGATTTTTAACAATATGATGATCAAGTTTGATGTAGAGGACTCAGAAAGAGCACAGCTCTCACCTGGCACATAAACATCCTTTCCCATCACACATTACACTTATGAAAACTGATGACGCATTAGGGCCTAAAGCAAATATAAATCTCAACAAAGAAAGAAGTAGTATCATAAGACTACATCACAATGAAGTTAGGGATCAGTAAAATATTATAACTTAAACGTTCCGACATTTAGAAATTTAAAAGCACATTACTTAAAAATTCAGAGGCAGGAAGCAGATGTGTTTGCCAGGGATGATAAGAGAAACTTAAGGTGACTGCATTAATGGGCGTGGCTTTCTTTTGGGATAATGAAAATGTGTTAGAAGTTGGTAGAGGTAGGGGTTGCACAACACTGTGAGTGTACTAAATGGTGCGCTTTAATATGGTTAAATTCATGTTATGTCAACTTCACCTTAATAAAAAAAAGTGCTCAGATTTCTGTGTTTAAATCCTAATCTGTGGATACATGGGTGTGTAGTTTGTGAAACATTTTCAAGCTATACATTTATGACATGGCCACTTTTCTGTATTATATGTATTACATTTTCCATATTCTGCTTCAATAAAGAGCTTAAAATTAGAAATGCATTACTTAATAACACATAGATCAAAGTAAAGTACCGGTATAAGAAACAAGAACTGTATGACACTACTCATATAGTCAACGTTTACCGTTTACTGCATGTAGTAGATTCATTCAGATCAAGGGAAATTAACCATGACAGTGGATAATGAGTTCTCTAAGGTACATATGAAAGAAAATTAAATGTCTATTTGGAAAAAAGAAAGGCTTAAATTAATAAACTAAGCATCAAACATAAGAAGGTAGAAATGCAGCAACAGTATATTCCTCAAAAAAGTAAAATGGAGGAAATAATCTTAAATCAAAGATACAGATAACAGATACAATAAACATAATCAACAAAGTAAAAAAGTTGTCTTTGAAAAGACTAACCCCTGGAAAGATTGAATAAGAATATAAGAAAGGAAAAAAAAACAAAACAAACAAACAACAACAACAACAACAAAATTATATATGTATGTATGTATGTATATATATATATATGAGAGAGAGAGAGAGAGAGAGAAAGCACAAATAATATTAAAAATAAGAAATGAAAGTACACACAGGTCAAAAGATAACATAAATATTAGAAGAAAAATCTATGCCAATAAGTTTGAAAATGTGCATTTTAAATAGAAAAATATAACTTACCAAAATTGACTTTAAAAAAAATAGAAAGCCAACATAATCAACAGTAAAAATCTTTCCACAAAAGAAATCCTAGGCTTTGAGAGATTTCTTTGTGAGTTCTACAAAACACTTCAATTACAATCTTGGATTATAACCAGTATGTTAAATAATTAGGAATCATGGGATATAATCAAGAAAGTTACCATTATTCCTTTAAATCTTCTCAGTAAAGGTAACTTCTTCCCTGCCACTGGATGAAAGTTCAGGCAAGCCCCTTGATTTTTCTGTTAATTATTGCATAATAAAAATGCCTATATTTACTTTTAAATATAAACCCAGACTCAAATAAGTAACCTAAAATGTCTAGTGCAATATGACACGCTAGGCTTTCAGTGTAGAAGTTGAGACTTCATGCCACCTTCTCTTCCCCCCACTAAGGGCTGTGGCAGGCTGACCACCTATTTGGGGGGAAGGAAATGGAGTCAGCATCCTCTCTTTTTCTCTCCCACCTCAATCACCCTTCCTCTCTATCAGTTAGCGGTCAGTCAGGAGACAAAAAACATACCAGTTATTTGAGGAAGAATTTTTTTTTAAGATTTATTTTTACTGTTTTGACAGAGACAGAGAGAAAGGGGATGGCCCAAAGCAGTTCTTCATAGTTGTTGACATGGTTTCATTCCACACTGGTGGTTGGGGGCCATGCAGGGTGGGAACCAGGCCGAGGGCCTCCCACGTGGGAAGCTCCCCGCAAGAACCAAACTGGGGGCCTCCCACATGGGAAGCACACCTCAGTTCAGTGTATCAATCCTCAAACCCCAGGGCTACAAGGCAAGGGCTTAACCTGCTGAGCCATCCTGGCATCCCAAAAGAATTTAATATAAAGAGTTTTAACTAAATGTAAAGTTACTTAACCAGATAACTGAGGAGACAAGAAAAGAATTCTAAGGTTTCATAAGTGTAGCAATTTCGAGAAGCAGCTACCATCCCCAGGGCTGAGGGAATTAAAGGAAGAGGTTTAAAGTCTTAAAACTTCAGACAAGGGATCCTGAGGCTGAGAAGGAAGTGATGCTTGGCTGGGACTAGTGTCTGTGAGCTCCGAGAAAGGAGCCTGTGAGGTCGGGACCCAGACTTTGAAAAGGAGGTGCTGGCCAGTGTGTAGTCATGTCTCAGGTGGATGCCATGAGCCCAGTCTTGCAAGTTTTGTAGAAACTACAAATTGGATTGGCTGCTGCTGTGGAAGAAACTGCCACTGACAAAGTGAAGAAGTGTTGGAGTGACTCTCACAGGGCCCACCAGCAGACAGGAAGTCCACAGGAGGGGAGCAAAGAGGAACAGGTCCCCTTTGCTCCTCCAGAGTTTCAGTCTCCCTCTAGCACCCTGATTGCCAGAGGCCAGCAGGGAACAGCTGGCAAAGCAGATACGTGGCTCTAGCACCACAGAGTAGAGAGCAAAAGGGTGGATTTCGAGCTGAAAGACAGCAGTAACTGACACGCACCCATTCACTGTTGTTGCTGACCCTCTCCAGGCTTGGTGGATGGGGAAAGAAGGGGAACAGAAAGTCTTTACTTAACGGGTGTTATTATTAGAATGCTTTGCTCTCTCTGGACCTGCTGGGTAGTTGCAGTTGCTTCTTTTTCTCATGAAGTGCTTCCTATTTTCTTACCCATCACTACTAATTTCCTTTGACCTGAATGAAGGCACTGTATTCTGAAATTTGCTTATTAACCTCCATTTAATGCCTCAAAAGCAGCATTTACCTCTAGCTTCCTCTGTAATAAAACCTGTTCACCTCTCCTACTAACTTGACTCTATTTGAGAAAGTCTAAGATGACCCTACACCAACTCTTTTGTGCATATCTGGCTGTAAGGAAACACTCACACATTCTTGGCGTAGGCAAATTTTGAGAAAGCAAATTAATTCAAACCCAGCAGCACCTTTCTTTCACTCCATCACCAAAGCAGCTAGCCAACCCTATTCTTGCCTTCTGTGTTCTATGAGGTCTGACAACTAAGTTTGCGAAGTCATCCTAGAAAAACTGCTACATATCTCATTGCTCAGTATCACTGCAGTCACCTCCAAAGTACTCCCCTTGGGAAGCTATGCACCAATGCCAGCGCCTAGTCAATGCTTTAAAACAATTTTGGAACTTTCTGGAATGGCCATTAAGAACCATCATCATAATTACCCTTGATGTCCTGAATGTTATCAACATGTCTTCTTTCCAATATTTGCTTTATCTTCGAATAAAGAAAAGTGTTACTGGGGGTTTTCCAATACAGTTATTTGTTTATTGGCTAAAAACTCCCTCACAGACAGTGCTGTGTGAGTTTGTGCATTGTCGTGATACAAGAGCCATGAGTTGCTGGCTAAAAGTTCAGGTCATTTTCGTCTAACTTTTTCATGCAGCCTTTTCAGCACTTTCCAATAGTCAACTTGGTTGACTGTCCAGTTGGTATAAATTCATACTGAACAATTACTTTGATATCCAACAAAGTTAGCAACATCTTTTTGACTCTTGGTTTGGACTGACAGAACTTTTTGGTCTTGGAGAATTAGCTGAATTCCAATGTGCACTTTGACACTTTGTTTCAGGATCCTGTTGCTACACTCACGTTTCATCACAAGTGATAACATGGCCCAAAACATTGTCTTGCCTCTCGAAAAGGTCTTGACAAACTTTGACTCTCCTTTGCTTTTGTTTCTTGGTGAGCTCCATCTGGACCATTTTTGTGCACACCTTTCTCATGTCAATATTTTCAGTGAAGATTTTCCTGTTTCTTTATTGGCATTTACTTGGTCTGCTATGCTTCTCACAGTCAGCCAATGATTTTGACGCACAGTTCAATGTATTTTTGCAATGCTTTTGTCAGTTCTGCTCATTACTGGCCACCCCGATCTCTCTTCATTAGTGACACTTTCTCTCCTCTCAGAAAAATGTTTAATCCATTTGTTTACTGCCCTTTTCTTCATTGCATTATCCCCATAAACTTGGGACTATCATGTCCCCAATTTCATTTCCACTCTTGCCAAGTTTAACAAGAAATTTAATGTTTGCTCATTTCTCTAACTCAAGTTCCGACATTCTCATGATGGCTCACAAAAACATTCAACAATAATGAATGCCATTCAGCAAGACATCACCACACATCAACATGAACACAGCTGTGAGACACTGATATACCAAGGTTATGAAACCTTACCAAATTTGTTTGTACTGTGCTGCCAATGTAAGCGCATAGTGGCAAGTTCATGCATTTAATTGTAAGACCTCATAGACCTTAATAATCATTTTTCAAAATTTATGTGGGAGAGAAAAGACCCATTAATAGGATATATTTTGAGGCATAAGAACAAGGTATGTGTGTGTGTGTGTGCATGTGAGTGTGCATGTGCATGTGTGTGTGTGATGGGGAGGAGGGAGTTTGCCCTGACAAATAGCAAGGCTGATAAGTCTATGTATAAGACAATGTAGTATTGAAACAGGGATAAGCAAGTAGACCAAGAAATAATAGTGAGCCCAGAAATAGAATGCATAACTATATGGAGACTGAACCATTGCCACAGTAGAGCAGTGTGTGTGTGTGTGTGTGTGTGTGTGTGTGTGTAGGGGGATGACAGGGAATGAACTGTTCAATAGTGTGTGAAAATAGGAGTTTTCCCATATTGGGAAAAATGATAATTGGATTCGTTCCTTCCTCACACCATATATAAAATAAAGTCAGGGAAACATTTGAAATCTTGCTCCCAGCATATGTCATCAGTTTGGCTCAAATAAATACTTACAAAAATTCTCAGAAAACTAAAATAAAATAATGTTGGGGTGAAATAAAGAGTTAAACATGAAAATAAAAAATCTTTAATTTTATGAGTCAATATAGACCATTTCTTTTTATTGTTTTTGACAGAGAGAGAGACAGAGAGAGAAAGAGAGAAGGGAGAGAACCCAGAGCAGTCTCCATAGTTGTATGTCATCAGTTTTTAACAGTTTCATTCAACAGGTGGGTGTGGGGCTACACAGGGTGGAAACCGGACAGGGGACCTCCTACATGAGAGGCACACCCCAAGTAGGAGCTGAACCTGGGGCCCCCCACACGGGAAGCTCGCCCTGGGGAGAACTGAACTGGATGGAAAGCACACCCTAGTTTAGTATACTGGTCTGCATGGGCTGGGCCAGGCCTAGGACTCAATCCTCAGACCCCGGGGGCTGCAATGCAATTGCTCAACCCCTGAGCCAAATCTGCTTCCCCTAGATGAATGTTTTATGACCTTGGGTAAGGACATATTTTCTAAACAAGGCATAAAGAAAAAGATTGGTAAATTAGAGAAATTTAAATTATTGATTTATTTTTAGCAAAAGACACCATAAAAAAGAGACAAGCCAACAATTGAGAGGTCATATTTGCTAGGTACATAATTAACAAAAGATTAGGATGCAGACTTCATGAAGAACTCCTAAAAGAAAAAAAGAAAAAAAGCAGTAGGAAAAATACAAAAAAAGAAAAAGAAAAGAAGCAACCAGAATGAAGAGAAAACATGAATGGCCAATCAGTATACAAAATGTGGCTTATTTTTGTTACTAATCAAGGAACAGCAAAATGAAATCATGAGAGGTATTTCACACCTACCACGTTGGTACATACTTAAAGCCTGACAATTGGAAGTGTTGCAAGGCTGTGGTACAGTGGAGTCTCCCAAATACTACAAGTGGGTGATTCAATCACACTGAAAAATAATTTGACAGGGTCTAGTACAGTTGAGACTGTTTATCTCCTATGACCCATAGGAATGTGTCTTAGAAGAACCTGCATGTGAGCACCAGGTGATGTGTTTGAGGCAGTACTGTTTGTATTTAAAAAAACAAAAACTTAAATGTTCAGCAGCAGGAGAATTGACAGATCATTTGTGGTACATTCATAAAATGGATGTAACAGTGAAAATGAATCACTATGTAACAGAATTTCAGAAACAGAATGTTGAGAGGAAAAGAATAAATAAAATATGTCATTTTTAATAAACTTAGAAAACAAGCAAAGAAAGCAGTATTTTGTTTAATAATACACACACCTATGGCTGATTATAAACAATAGCAAAAGGATGATAAAGCTAAATGTTGAGACAATAGTTATCTGTCAGGGAGGGCCACGGGGCTGTGACTAGACAGGGTCACAGGCAGTGTTGCCACATAAAATGCAGAAGGTCCAGAGTACTTGAATTGAAATGGTGAGTACAGTTTTTAGTATATCACACATGTTACATAGGGTATACTATACAAAAACGTTATTATTGGTGAGCACACAATGCAACACATAATGTATTATAGAATTGTACACTTGAAACATATAATTTTGTGAATCAATGTCACCCCCAATACATTTAATAATATAATAAAGATTAAATAAAATTAATTGGATATCCTTTTTCATTGTTGCTGCTTGTTTTGGGCTAATTCTGCAAGCCTGCTCACAGGGACCATCAGTGATATTTATAACATTCTTTTTCTTAAGTTGGGTGGTAGGTGCATGACTGGCTTGTTTTATTGTTTAATTTAAAAAAAAAAAAAAAACTTTAAAGCAAGTCTGCCATTGCTGATAATCCTACGTGGTGAGGGGAGCTTTCGCTAAAACATAGGCAGTCACTTAAGCTGGGCCGGGGTGTCAGCGGCCGTCTGCCTCGCTACCCAGGGCTGTGTCAGATTGCTGGTGGCTGGGCTTGCTCCTTGCTGCTCTCTCTGCCTCAGTTGGTGAGTGCTTCACCCACTCCACAACTAAATAGCTGCTGTAGGGATCAGTTACATAGGCAATCTCACCACCTTCCTTTCGCCGTGTCTGGAAGTGTGGGGTGTTAGGCAATGCAGGATCCACTTAAAGCTCAGATTCCAAGCCATAAAAGATTTTTTAACCACCAAAGGGCCTTCCTATCTCCCCAGGTCCTCAGAGAAAATATCAGCAAAGAGATCACAAAGAACATCCAGATTAAAAAAGACTATTAGTTGCAGAATCATTTGCTTCCTCTCATGATTAGGAGCTTACCCAAGGGAAGGAAGCCTTCTTTAAAATGTAATAGATGAAGACTCAATAGCTAAACGCTCTTCTCGAAGTGGTGCATAAGCAGAGAGTAAAGACTGCAAAGGATACTGAGGACATCAAAGCAAGAGCATAGCACAACCAGCAAGGGGGTCGGGGTGGGGGTTGCTCAAGATAAACAGCACCGATTCTGACCAGACATGCCATCAGCGAGCCTCAGGACTGTGAGCACTTGTTTTGCTCATGTTGTATCCCCAACATTTAATCCAATAGCTTGGCATAGGCTTGTCCTCAATAATCATTTGTGGGTGGAATACATGAATGCATAATGAGTGAGAAAAGTAGTGAAGGAAGTATTAAGAAGTCACATCGGAATCTGCTGTTCTCTTCTCTATGTCCAGAGCGAGCAGCGATTCCTAACAGGTTATTCCTAACAGTATTCCTAACAAGTACCACCTTCATTGGGCATGTGCCTGCCTGGGCTTGGGTAGTCACGCTAGGACCACTGGTTTATACATCTTGGGTTCTTTCTGACAGACCTAGAGAGCTGATGGCCACATTTCTGAGTACTTTTTCCATAAAGTACTGGCCTTCGCCATCAATTCTTGCGTTTAACCAGTCATTCAATAAACACTTACAAAGCATGTGCCAGGTACTGTGCTAAGCCCTGAAGAGTTAGACGTAGGGTTTAATGAGCACCTACTAAGTCAGTCACAGTGTTTAGCACATTGCTTAACTTATCTAATTTGCAGCCTGAATCAGTAAATGCTATTATTATCCCATTTTACAGATGAGGAGACATGATTAATGACTTGCAGGGGGAATACAGACACTTGCAATAAATACACTGTGCTAAGGATTTTCCATTATGAAGCATAATGGGAACATAGTGCACACGTGACCTGAAAAGTTGTCCCTAACCACCTGTATTATCATCTGTTGTTGCATAACAGCATTACCACCCAATAGCAGTTTAAGACAACACACACCTATATATTTTTAAAGATTTATTCTATTGTTTTTGACAGAGACAGAGAGAAGGAAGAGGGCCCCAAGCAGTCTCCATAGCTGTATGTCATCCGTTTTTGACATGGTTTTGTTCCACACAGTTGAGCAGGGGCTGTGTAGGGCGGGAACCAGGCGGGGGCCTCCCACAAGATGGGGACCGAACCAGTGGTCCACCCACACGGGAAGCTCACCCTGGTGAGAACTGAACTGGGGGCCTCCCGCATGTTCTCACACTCCAGTTCAGCATATGGGTCCACACAGGTCGGGGCCAGGACTCAATCCTTGGACTGCGGGGCTGCAAAGCAAGCGCTTAATCCACTGGGCCATCCCGGCTTCCCAACACACTTATTTTCTCACAATATCTGTGGAATCAGGAGCCCAGGCATGATTAAGCTGTATCTTAAAGGTATTATTGGCCAGAGCTGGGTTCTCATTTGAAGGTGTGACTGGGGAAGGATACACTTCGAAATTCCTGTAGTTGTTGACAACATTTGGTTCTTTGTGGTCTGTCAGAAGGAGAGCCTCAGTTTCTTGCCGGCTGTCAGCTGTTGGCAGCCCTCAATTCCTTGACACGTTACCCTCTCCATAGGGAACTTCACAGCATGGCAACCTGCTTCTTCAAAGCCTGCAAAGAGGAGGGTCTACTAGCAAGAGGGGCATTGCAGTCTTATGTAATGCAATCGAGAAGGGACATGCTATCACCTTTGCCATATTATATTAGTTAAAATGAAGTCAGAGGTCTGGCCACACTCCAGGGGACAGGGGTTAGAGAAAATGTGAATTCAGGAGGTGGGAAGCACAGCGAGTACTTTAGGGTCTGTCCACCCAACATCCTTTGCTCTTGTTCATCAGCCTCTATAGCTACCAAGGCTGCTGCATGCAGCCATGAGCTCACCTGACTGCTACGTGAAAAGCACCCCACCCACCTGCATAACCATACTCAGCAGCCCTGCCGCTTCCGTCACTGTGTTCAAAATAATCCAGTGTAGTTATCTGCTTACTTGTTCTCTCTTCACTGTTCTAAACGCTTCTTGAACACAGAGACTGAAATTCTTATTTTTATGTCCCCAGGATCGCAGGTGCCACAGAAGTGACTATCAAACAAATGGAAGGAAGACGTTAGCACAAGTAGCACACTTGGGCTAGCCAGGAGCAGGTATGGGACAACTTCACAGAGAAGCCTCAGGCATGCTCTTCCTTGTCACTCAGCTGTAACTGAACACCGAACTTCCTTAAAGGGACTCCAGGAACAATTTCCAACAAGATGTAATAAAAATCATGGTTTATTGTGCTTTGGCTTCCTACTAAATAATCTGGAGATAATAACAAAAGTACCCTGTTGATTTAATCCAGGAAAAACCAGTCTCCTTCTTCTCTTAATGTGGTAGTGGGAGGTAGTCAGTAGGGTGTTTCCGATTTTTCTGGAACAGGCAAGTAGGAGGGCCCAGAGCAGAGAGAAGGTCCCTGCAGTCCAAGTTGGCACAGTGCCCAGCTCTGGGGCTCAGCTCTCCACGGGGCTTGCTGAGGGATGCCACCCTGCAGGGCCAGCTACGCGCTCCTCCACCTCTCTTCTCACACGGTCCCGCTACAAGTCCCCGCCGTGCCCTGGGAACACAGAAGGAGCCATACGATGGAAGTGGACAGAAGCAAGGACAGTATTAAAACTGGTTACACACTTAAGACAATGGTCAAATCTCCTTTTCGGTGTTTTTCATATAAGATCATGACTATTTCTTTAGTTTCCTTAGGGTTTCCATGACTTAAGCCCTATGTCGTTTGCAGTGGTTCCGCGGAGGACTGATCATGGTAAAGTTAAGACCAACGCTGTCTATGCCAGGTCAGGACCATAGCTGCCCACGGCTCTCTCACTGGACTTGACCAGTGGGCCATCTCGGAAGCAAATGGAAATACCAGGACCAGCAGCCAGACGTGATTCAACAATACCTGCAGCAATGAATGGGAAGTAAAATACTAAAACCAGAAATGGCCACCCCATCAAACTGACAGTTCTGTGGTTCTCTCTATGGGGTCAAACTTGGTTCCCCAACTTAAACTAATAAAGAATCAGAAAAGCAAATGCTTGCCTGAATGTCCCTCACTGCACTGTCTTGGACAGAGTAGGCAAGGGGGAGCAGAGTCCAGCTTAGATGGAATTCAGATTGTTACAGGAAGAGACACTCAATGGAGGACATCAGACGTTCAGATAATTCTTTAGACAGAGGAAGGAGATGTTATTAGCTGGTGGAGCACGCGGGGCTAGCAGCACCTAACACGCGCTCCCCCCAGTTAGAATTCTCACCGCTTACATACATTGAAGTGTGATTTCTTTGTCTAGGGTCCCATGTGTTTCTTGTGACTCAAGGTGGGGAGGGGCGCAGGGGCAGACCTTACACCTGGGTTTCTGAGAACTGTTTGTTTTTGGCCTTGATTTCTATAATTGCTGGCCTTTCTGAGGCTCAAGGACTGTTTTTCTCCTGTCCTTGTGTTTGCAAGAGTCTCCAGGAGGCCCCCTCTGTAATCTTTTTTTTTTTTAATATATAAATCTAAAAATTCTTTTTTTTTTTTTTTTGTAATCTTTTAAAGTTCTTCCTCTCTCATTCCTCCCTTTGAGACTCTAGTATTATTTTTTTATGCTGGAGTCTCACATTTTTCTTTCTGAATCCTGGGGGATTTTTTGATGATGGTAGTTAAAGTATACATGGGCTGCAGTTTGTTGCTGCACTATGGTTTCTATCGTGCTCTTTAAGCTGTTTATTAGCAGGGGTAACAGACAGGGACCTACCAGGCAGATTCCTAGGAGTCGTAAAACTGCACCTATTAAGGTTTTGAACCCATCAAAGGCTGAAAACCATCCCCCCAAAAGGCTATCGGGGTTCCATCCATGCCAAACTTGCATGGGCACATGAGCCAATTCTGTCATCTCTTTGACTAGGTCCTCAGATGCTTGGCCCTGGTCATCTACGTGTAGGCAACAATTGGTTCGATTGAATTTTCCGCGTACCCCTCCTTTTGCTGCTAATACATAGTCTAGTGCTAACCTGTTCTGGTAGATGGCATTTCTCGTCTGGGTCTGTTGATGGACAAGGAGGGTCAGTGCTCTCCCAGTCTGATTGGTAATGATTTCTAAAACTGCCTGTAGTCAGATAATCCAGTTTAACATATAAATGGGGGTACGGTATCCCTAAGACCCATCTTCTGACCAGATGGCAGGCCCATAGTATTGAATTATCCATTCTGGGGCCATACATCATCTTTCCAGTCTCCTATTTGACATCTCTTTTTGCCCATTGTAAGGGCTGTGGAGCCGGGTAGCCAAGTAGTTCCCCTGCTTTTAGAGGTAAGAGGAAGAATGATGGCTTTGTCATTCCTATTACACAGCTCCCTTTCCAATTTCCAGGAAGGCGGATATAGGCCCTGTTCCCACAAGTCCAGTAAAGCCCATGTGGAGCCACCCAATCCCGGACCCTACCTGGGCCCTTGCAGGTTCCAGTTCACTCTGGGAATCTGGCCAATGGAAATTTCTCCGTTTGGTTTCCCCACCATGCGCTTTGTTTTGAGGTGGCATTATGGTACCGCTCGCCAAAGCAAATTATGTCCCCGACCGGTTCAATGAAGTTTCCTCCACCTCTGGTCAGGCAGTAGTGCCCTATAAGAGTCTGTTTTAGAATCCACAGACTGTCATCAGTAATGTGATGTGCACGGGTGGCGGGGGTGCGGTATATTTGGTATTGTCCTGGTGGGAACCAGTTCTGTACCTTCTCATGGCCACCCATCTCCCATTAGAGTTCCTCCACACACACAGGAGACATCTAGGGAATGAGCTATTCCTTCAGCCATCCTGAAGAATAAGTTTCTAGTTGATGGTGGGCGTGAGGGCAAGGATACAGTTGCTTCCCTAGAAAGACGTATAAACCTGGAAGGGTTGAGCTGGGTGGTCTAGTATTTGATGTTTGATATGAATTTGAACAAGGGGATCTAGTCCCGCTCCATCAATGCCAAGTGTCAGTATTTTTTTGGCCTTCTAGAGGGAGTCTAGAGCAGGGGTGGCCAACTTTTCTGTATATAAGATCTACTTTTATCTTAAAAGTGTGTCGCGATCGACTTGTTGTCATAGGCGTAGTCTAAGGGGGAAGAAGGGGTGTGAAATGCATACTATGCTTATACACTGTGTTTCAGTATAAGGTGCATTCCAGTGAGGTATGGGTAGATAAGTAAAATATATGTTCAAAACTATTTTTTATTTTTTAAATCACTTATTAAGTTTTCGAGATATAGGCTTATGAAGAAAATAAATTTCCAGACCCAACTTTGGATAGCAGCATTCTGTACATGCAGTACCTAAAAAATTCGATTTTCTGACACTTTTTCAAGATAGATTTTTACTAACTTAAAATGCAATTTAATTTTTTTATCAACTGCAATGTATAAGTTGTACTATTTGTTCGTAAATATGAAAAAGTTGTTATAAAAATGCACAGTATGGCTGATAATTTGATTTCAATATTTCACT
>PVKE010016438.1:0-32006 GCA_004027555.1 Craseonycteris thonglongyai | reverse complement strand
GTCATTAACCTTATTCATTAGCACTGACACGTTTAAGTAAATACGTATACTGTTGTAATTTTTGTCTTAAATGAGTAAAGTATGAATACTGTTTACATATTTAAAACATTCTTGTACCCGCATACACGAACATTCCTAGGGGCAAATCCTACTTCGCGGTTTTTCAGCTTTCGTGGAAGGCTCTGGTCCCCATTAACCGTGAAAAACGAGGGATCACTGTATTTTGTTGTTTGAGAAAAGGTGTGAGAGAGAGAAAGAAGTGGGGAGGGCCCAGAACAGTCTCCATAGTTGCACATCATTAGTTGTGACATGGTTTTATTCCACACCAGTGGAGGTGGGGCTGCACAGGGCAGGAACTGAACTGGGGACCTCCTGAATGGGAAGTGAGAACCTTCACCATCATCCCAGTAGTTACCAGCTGTGCTGCAGTTCAGCATATGGGTTTGCACAGGCCAGGGCTAAGATTTGATCCCCGGACCTCGCAGCTGCCAGGCAAGCACACAAGCTGTTGAGCTATCCCAGTGTCCCCTAAACTATTTTTTTCTTTTTTTTTTACATATATAAATCTAGTTTTTCTTTTCATTGATACACTTTATTTGCTAATATGCATATACTATATTGTATTCATCCAGTCTCTATTGATGAACTTTTAGGTTGGTTTCTAACCTTACATGCTTACATTCTTAAACAAAACATTTTTTTCTTTTAATGTAGTAAAAACAAATGTATTTCCCCCTTTATGATTAGGGTTTTGTTTTAAAAGTCATTATTACTTTCACTTCCAGAATGGCAGCATGAGGAGCTCTGTGAACTCATTCCACAGGAATCAAATGTCATTGGTGAAAATTATATAAAAGTAACCATTTAAAATCTCTAAAAATCATCCTCAGAGCCTATAAAAGCTGAAGAAATATTTATTCAAAAAATCTACTAAATCTCCATAATATTTTTTAAAGAGTCTGTAATACTAACCCTTTTTTAAATGATTTATTTTATTGTTTTTGACAGAGACAGAGTGAGACAGAGAGATAGGGGAGGGTCCAGAGCAGTGCCCATAGTTATATGTCATCACTTTTCGACATGATCTCATTTCACACAGGTGGGCAGGGGCTGAGCAGGGCCACATCTGGGCTGGGGGTCTCTTGCCTGGGAGGTACAACCCCTTGAGCTGGGGCCTGAACCAGGGAGGGAGGGTGAGAACTGAACTGGGGGCTTCCCTCATGGGAAGCACACCCCAGTTCAGCACATGGGTTCGCATGGGCCAGGGCCGGGATTTGATCCTTGGTCCCCGGGGCTGCAAAGTGATCACTTACCTCATTAAGTCATCCCGGCTTCCCTAAATCTCCATAATATTAATAACACTACAGATTTGCAGCACTTGAACCACCACTGCTCTTTCTGGTTCCCTCATTCCTATTTCTTTAAAGAAATATGAGTGCAATTTAAAGAAACTGCAGTCCGGGTGGGTACCAAGGAAACCACAAGGCCCTCTTTCTTCTCAGCTTCCAGTCCTGGAAAAACAGAACCTCACCAGGAATGACAGACCACTGGTATTTCTCTCCCACCCTGCTCTAAGGTGCTGAAGCTAAATCTCTGGTGCGGATGAAAATAGGGGGGGTTCCTTTCTCCATCTATCCCATGCTTATTAGGCTTGGCCCTAACCAGAGATTCCATGTTGGGACAAGCAAACCAAGAAGACCAGAGACCACCACACCCATACTGTCACACCATCCAGTGTCCTGCTCCTTAAGCAGTGTCACTCCAAGAGAGGTGTGTCACTATTTCCAGTTCCAGAGCAGGGGCTCAGAGATCTTGTCCAGGGGAAGAGGCCATCTTTATGAAAAGAAAATTCCAAAGCTCTTTCCGGAGAAACTGACTTTACTCAAAACAAAATGTGAGAGAGTTCAAGCCAAAGATTGCTCTCAAAAACAATGGACATTTTAGTGGCAAGCAATTAAGAGGAGGCTGGTAGCTCCATTGGAGTTAAGAAATTAAACCACAAATCAGGGAGTTTACCAAAAAAGAATCAGCTAATGAGGTCCTTCCAGGGGTCAAAACAAACTTCAAAGACTTAGCAACAAAATACCTCTGCAGAGGTACTGAATTTACTTGAATCAGACTGGGGAGCAAGTTAGTACCCAGCACATTGTCTAAAACAATAGAGCAATCAGCCAGCAATTAGGGAAGCCTAAAAACTCAGTGTGATACCAACAGAGACAGAGTTTACCAGAGATAACAGGGAAAGAGGCAGCCAAAGCAAGTCTTGGTGAAACCACTATCATCCCAGTGTGACAGTTCCATTTACAACTGTGTCACTAATAAAATAAAATAAAATAAAAATGAAACAAAATAAACTTTTTAGGGAAAAAAAAATAGCCAAGTTTTCACATACACTTAAAGTTGCAAACACTGCAGAAAGAAATTACAGAAGATCAAAGTAAATCTTCCTGAACTGGAAGACCATATTTTTAAGATGGCAATAGTCCCCAAAGTGATCTGCAGATTCAATGCAATAAAATGCCTAGAAAAGTTCCAACTATCTTTTTTGCAGGAAAGGACACATTGATCCTAAAATTCATATTAAATGCAAGGGGCCCAGGATAGTCAAAACAATCTTGAAAAAGAATAGTAAAGTGGGAAGGGTGGGATAAGAGGGAGGGGTAGCGAAATAAATGGTGATGGGAAGAAAGCTGTCTCTGGGTGGTGAACACATATTGTAACACATAGACGAAGTACTATAGAATTGTACACCTGGAGCCTGTGTAATTTTTATTAACTAATGTCACTCTAATAAAATTTAAAAATATATTAACAGTAGCCAAAACAATCTTGAAAAGGACTCTACTGAGAAAGTGAAAAGACACAGATTGTAAGAAAATATTTTCAAATCATTTATCTGATAAGAGTCTGATATCCAGAATAATAAAGAACACATAACTTAATGACAAAAAGAGAAATAACCAAATTTAAGAATGAGCAAGGGATGTGAATAGACATTTCTCCAAAGAAGATATACAAATGACCAATATAAATATAGTGAGAACTACATATATAATTTTAAAGTTTTCAGTAGCTCTATTTAAATGGGTAAAAATAAATTGATAAAATTAATTTCAATAATATATTTTATTTTACCTAATATATACAAAATATTAATATTTTGACATGTAACTAATATAGTGAAAATATTTATGAGATAGCTTGCTTTTTTTAATACTAGGTCTTCATCATCTGGCATGTTTTACAGGTCCAGCACCTCTCAACTTGGGCTAGTCACATTTTAAGTATTCAGTAGCTGCATGTGGCTAGTGGGTACTGAGTTAGACATCTTAATTCTAAAGCAACCTATGCTCACTCCTGTCACTTCCTGCTCCTCAGATTCGTTATTCTGCTTTACTAGCCTGTCACCCCTTGTACTGTGAGCCCCCTGAAGGTAGACAGTGTCCACCACCATGATATTCTTGGCATCTAGCATAGGGCCTAGTGCATGTACGCTTGTTAAGCAAACTTGGTTAGAAGGTAAGTATGTTGACCTTATGCTACTTGCTTGACATGTTCACTTTTGTGGTCTTTTCTACCCTCAGGATACTCAGAAGAACTGGAACTTGGGAGCTCTTGCCTAAAAGAAAGGCCATTGTTACCTTTTCTAGTTAATATTAATCATTACTACTCTCAGTCATTTTTAGTTTTCACTATGTTATTTGACACAAAATTCCCATGAGATGGGTGGAATGTGTTTGTTCTCCTTCATGTAAAAGTAAGGAAACTGAAGCTGAAAGATATTATGAAATTATCTGTTCAATGCTCAGGGGTATGCTGGTAAATACTATACCATAGCAAATTACAAGCTACTGACATCATGTCTCTGAGACAGGAAGCGGGAAAGAGATGCATGCCATTGGCCCTGGCTGCAGTGTGAGCCAACTTCGACACAACACTATGAGAAATAATTTGTGGAAACGAGGTGGCAACTGATATTTCTGAGTGTCTGTTAAGTACTGAAAAATCTGCAAAGTGTTTTACCAATATTATCTTACTAAATTAAGATAATAAACATTTGAGGTATGGTAGGTATTCATTATGCCCATTTTAAAGTTGTGGAAAATAAGACTTAGGTACCATGCCCAAGGTTGCTTGCTAATATATGAGGACTGTCCGGAAAGAATCCAGTCACGTAATATGAAAAATAGAAGCATTTATGGCTGGATTTTTTCCTGAACAACCCTAGTATGGGGTGGTATCTTGGCTAAACCAATGACAAACCCTTTCTCCTTCTCTTTTACTTTTCAATTCTCCTCCTGTGTTTTTGAGTTCTCTATTGCTGGCCTTTGTAAGAGTCTTATTTTTACCTGGACCATATGTCTATGTTAGCTTCTCCAAGACCTGAGTCACAGTAACTTGATTCACCAAACATTCTCATAGTTGCATTTCCTGCTCCAGGGAATTGTATGTGCTGTTCTAAACGAGGTTAGAGTTTCCTCAGAGCAGAAGGCTCTCAGGGGCTGAGGTGAGGAGCTCTTGAATGGGGTAAATCCAAGTGTTTGTGTTACTGTTCTGGCCCTACGGCAAGCTTGGGTCCATAGTCAGTGTCAGTGTGACCATGAGACGTGTGGAAGGGGCCCACATCAGCACTGTGCCTGGGATGGGAGGACAAACCAACTCATCAGGATGACACAAGTGTATATTTCATCTTTAATTCATTTCCAGTTACCGCTAAGGATGAGGTTATGAAAGAGATATTTCGGGGGTGGGGGGGAGGAATTAAAAACAAAACTGGTAAGTGAGGGAGGCAAGTGATTTTTTTGAATCAAAATGTATGAAACCAAATTTTATTGCCAAAGTCTATTTATTAGTCTAATTGATAAGCAATAGTTTCTTCTAGTGTGGAGGGGAACAACTGGCTGCTTGCTTCTACCTGGACACATAACAGAGACATCAAACTTCACCCTCTCTTTCCTTAGAATGCCAAAAAGAATAACACCTCCTAGTTTTTGAATGGTTCAACAGAGCATATGGTTTACATACACATTTCTAATTCATACAGCAGCCCTAGGCGATTAATATTACTATCCTTGCTTTAATCTTGGAAATAGAGCTCAGACATTTAAGTAACTTGTAAAGACCCTCATCTGGGACCTGAATCTGAGTTTGCCTAACCTACAAGGACATGGAGTCTCTGTCACAGCATCCTGAAACATGGGACCCAGACCAACGTTCTGCTTACTCAGCAGCCTCTCTTGGGCTCCTTTTCCATTTATTTGTTTCTATTCTTCTATGTTTCCTTGATTGGCTGGTCTATTTGATGCCAATCGCAGACTGAAAGCTGAGCAAGTGACACCTGGCATGTGGGCAGACAGATAATTAAGACACTTTCCACCTCCCCTGTGTTCTCTTCGGTTAGGCAAACAGCACCTAATGAAGCTTGCTGACGTCAGTGATAGTCCTGTGGGAAGGTGTGGTGTTCACACACCCATTTCATAGACCAGGCAAACAGAGGACGAGGGAAGAACCAGACCTACTCAAAACAAACAGATGGAAAAAAGAGCCTAACACTTTGTCCCATTGCCCTATCATTAGTACCTACCTGTTTATATAGATTACCTTTGAGATCATGTTATTATTCTAAAACTTGGTATGTAGGGGTACATTTCAGAACATTTCTGGAGGGACAAATTATTTGTGCTAGATGAATGCTTTTTGCCCAGACTGTCCAATGCCTCACTAATATGATTTGTGTTCCCTTTCAAAGAAGAATGGATCATTTACCTATGAAGGAAACTTTGGTATGTAGGTTTTGCAAAGAAGCCTGAAGTCCAGCTGCAGACTGTGGCACTGAAAAACTTAAAAAGGTAAATGAGGAAACCATTCCTAATGATAGAACCATTCACAAAACACTCAGGGCCCATGGGGATGTACAGTTTCAAAGATGCAATGGTGACAGAGGCTGTGACATAAAGAATGGTGTGCGATCAGAGTGTGGGGTGTTCTCTGACTTCTCTATCAAGGGGGCCAAAGATGGATGTTTTTACCTGCCTGTGCTGACTCTGAACCATTTTGACTTTAGTTATCTTAGAACTATGAGGTGATGCATGTTTCATTTATTCATTGATTCAACAAATGTTTGTTGAGTCCCTGCTGTGTGCAACATACTCCATTACAACCTCAGGATTCAACGGAGAACGAGACAAACAACGGCTTCCTGGAGCTTACAGTCCAGGTAAGGAGACAGATAAGAGTCATGTCATTATAGGAATAGTAGCTTTGCTAAAGATAGCCAACCCCACCTGATCTTACTGGGGGATGGGGGAGGTGGTAATCCTTCTAGAGATGGGAAACCAAGCCTCTAGAATATTAAGAATCACATATCTAGAAAATCTAATTGACTTGGATTTGGTCCAGATTTTTAAATGTCCCCAACAAATGCTGTGTTCAAATGTGAGAAAATCAAGTCCAATGTATAGCATCTACGGTAAGTGACAGGCTATAGTAGGAATGTAGCTACACGGTAATTGAAATTTGTTATGTTGGGTCAGGACTCCAAGGCCTGATCAGTGGCAGGGCACAGCTGAATTCAGTAGGCGGAGAGAACAGAACATGCCACTTAGCCTGACTACACATCAAAACCGTGTCTGTCCTTCTCACTTCCTATCTGGTTAGGTAATTAAGTGGTGCCTGCCCATCTGCCACTCTCCAGGCACTGGGAAAAAAAGCAGTACGCAGAGTGAAAACACGGGATGGACACTTCGCCCAGACCTGCTCCTTCTACCCTCTATTCTGTCTTCATGACCAAAGCCCAAGGGAGCCTTCCAACTTCAGACGCAGCTTGATTGAATGAGGCATTTGATGGCACCCTACCGAGTAGTGTTGGCAATGCAAGTGGTTCAGACGGTAAACCACCTAAGGCCTAGAATACCCTTGTTCAATACCCTCTCTTCCTAATCCAATTCTGATCTTTTATGACTAGACCAAGTACTTCCTTATAGACTGCTGACTGTTCTATAAAGCCCCATTGATCTCTCTGAATTAATTTCCCTTACATTGAGTATGAGTCCTCTATTCTGACTCTTTATTTATGACTTGTTGAGGGAAGCAGAGTGGACATAACTTGGCAGTATTTGCCAACGCGTGAGTCATTAGGATCATTATATAAAACTAGTTCTCACCTATTCACCCTGCCTCACTGCTAGAAAATTGCCAACATCACATATAAAAGCCATTGATGAATGAAGATCTGGCAGGGCACTACCAGTTTACCATAGAAGAAAGAAGGTCAACAATATTGACAAAATCAGAATGTTGGCCTGATTGATTTGAGTACCAAGGGATTAGGAAAGCCCTTAGGAAAATCAATAGCAACTCAATTATTTCTTAAAAAGAGACTATGTGAGTGAGTATATTAACTTCCTGTGGCTGCTATAAAAAATTACACGCTAGGTAACGTAATAGACATTTATTTTGTCATAGTTCTGCAGGCAATAGGTCTGAAATCAAGGTATCAGCAGGGCCATACTCCTCCAGGGGTTCTAGAGGAAAATTCTTTCTTTATCTCTTCCAGCTTGGAGTAGCTGTTAGCGTTCCTTGACCCGGGACCACTCATTGCCTTCTGACAGCTCTGTCTGTGTGTCTTCTTCTCTGTGTTTTTCTATATAAGAGTACACATGCCTGCATTTAGAGCTCACTTGGATAATGCAAAATAAACTCCTTTCTCAAGATCCTTAATTTAATCAAGTCTTTTGCCATATAAGGTGATAATCACAGGTTCTAAGAATTAGGACATAGGCATATTTCTTGTGGCCCACCATTCAATTGAAGAAGTTGATCATGTTGTAAAGAAGGCTTCATTGTTTAAGCACAAATTTTTGTGAGAAAAGAATTTTAAAAGTAATACTTCTTTCAGGAAGACTTCATCCTTTTTTGTTCTTAGAATTAGTTGAAGGTTGATATTATTGCTTACATTTTACTAAATATAAGATAAAACACGTCAGTGAATATAAGAATGTGATAGAGCTGTGATAGAGCTCTGAGTTATTCTGCTGACATTAGAAATGTGAAAGAAATGCACATGAGTCAGAAATATTTCCAGTATTAAATTGCAGAGTACCCTCCTGCCACTTTCCCAATGGCTATATTCCTTCTTTCATTCAGTGATTCATTCAAAACAACTACTGAACCCCAACTATATACCAGACACTGTGTTAGGTCCTAAAAAGACAAAAGAGAGCAAGACAGATAAGAGCATCACCCTAATGGATTTATAGCCTCTAGTCTATGAAACAGTAACTATAAGGTGACCAACTTTTTTCCAATGAAAAGGACAGCTGATTCTGGGTGGTGAGCACATAACGCGAAGCATAAGTGATGTGATATGGACTTGTACATCCAGAAACTAATTGTTACCAATCAATGTCACCCCAATAAATTTAACAATAAAAAATAAAAGAAAGAAAGAAATTGATTGCAAAACCAAAAAAAAGCAGGACATCTAGTATTACATATTGAAAAGGAGGACATCTAGGAGGACACTTTCCAAGGGAAGACATAACTTCCAAAAAGAGGACTGTCCTCCCTAAAGGAGGATGGTTGGTTACCTTAGTAACTACATTATGGTGGACAGTAACCCCTTTGGTTCCCAATATAACATAAATAATAAACAATTCAGGAGTCCATGTTTCCATCATCTGCTGTAAATCCCCTTACAATGTTCTGCTACTCCTGTCTGTGTTCAGTGGTCTATGGTTGTAAAGTTTATATAATGAATTAGTTGAGTCATGGAGAACTTGTAAAATGCATTAGATATTTTCCCTCACATATGAAACATTCCAAAAAAAATTTTAGCTTGTTTTTATGAATGACTGTAATGCACCAATTCTCTCAAGGGTTGATTGAGGTATAAGATGCTTATTGGTTATGAAAAGGATAAATATACTCAGTTTAATTTGTTCTCCAACATACCAGGGATACTGCTACATACCAATCTTTGCATTGGCTGTGCTCTCCATTTGCAAGTCTTATACCTGCTATCTGCAGGACTCGCTCACTGATTTCCTGCAAATCTTTGCAGCCTGCTCCTCACCACACATCCACTCCCTAACATTCCAAGCCTTCTTACTCTGCTCTACTTTTCACCTTATTTTTGCATATTAACTACCTTTTAACACACTAAGTTACCTACATATTATCTCTATTGTTTGTTGTGTGTCTACTCCACCCTCTTCTAAATTATAAAGTCTGTGAGGGCAGGGCATCTAGCACTGTTGTGTTCATTAACGTGTCCCCAACAATTAAGAAAGAGCCTGGAATAGAAGATCTTCAAATAATATTTGTTGAATTGAATGAATAAGTGAATGACTTTTTTCCTACAGCATATATGAGTAAGCTTTTGTGGTCAAATAGTATGTACAGTTTTCTATTCTAAAGTCAGGAAATTGACTCTATAGCATATAGTCAATAAAAAGCTAAAGAATGCCATTAAAGGACAGATTAGAGCTATATTTTGTAAAGATTATTCTGTAGTCAGCATAGTTCAAAGGGATCACAGGGGTGCCATAAACTTTGATACTTCCTGCAAATACTTTCAAGTTAATATTTCACACAAAAACCTGTACTCGGGTATGTATAGCAGCTCTATTTATATTGCCAAAGTTTGAAAGCACCCACCATGTCCTTCAATAGGTGAATGGATAATAAACTATGGTATGTCCAGACAATGAACTATTATTCAGCACTAAAAATAAATGAACTATCAAGTTATAAAAATATATGGAGGAATCATAAATGTATATTACTATGAAACAAACCAACCTTAAAAAGGCTATATACTGTATGATTTCAACTATATGACATTCTGGAAAAGGCAAAACTATGGAGGCAGTAGAAAAATCAATCAATGGTTGTCAGGAGTTAGGGGGAGGGCAGGTGATAGGTGGACATAGAGCATTTTTTTTTTATTCTTTTTTGGCAGAGAGAGAGAGAGAGAGAGAGAGAGAGAGAGAGTTACAGAGACAGAGAGAGAACTGAACTGGGGGCACTCCCCAGTTCAGCACATGGGTCCACGCGGGCCAGGGCTGGGATTCGATCCTTGATCCCTGGCGCTGAAAAGTGAACGCTTAACCCACTGAGCCATCCTGGCTTCCCCATCATAGAGTATTTTTAAGATAGTGAAAATATTCTGCGTGAGACTATAATGATAGATGCATGCCATTATACATTTGTCCAAACCTACAGAATGTATAATACCAGGGGTGAACTTAAGGTTCAACTATAGAGTTTGGGTGATTACAATGTCTCAGTGCAGATTCACTGATTATAACAAATGCACCATTCTTGGGGGGAAGGATGTTGGTTTTGGGAAGGCTGTGTGTGTGTGGCGGGGGGTGGGGTGGGGAGCGGTGGGTGGGGGGACAGAGGGCTATGGGAACTCTCTGTACTTCCCTCTCAATATTGCTATGAACATAAAACTGTTCTTAAAAAAAAGTCTCAAAAGAAAAAAAAAAGAAAACTTTCCAACTAAGAAATCTCCAGGTCCATACAGCTTTACTTGTGAATTTTACCAAATACTTAAGAATGCAATTATGCCAATTGTACACAAACTCTTCCAAGAAATAAAAGAGATGAACTAATCCCCACCTCATTCTATGAGGCCAGTCAATTTCCTGATATCAAAACAAAACATACATTCCAAGAAAAAAAAAGAAAGAAAACTACAGATCAGCATTTCTTTCTCATAAACAAGATGAAAAAGTCCGTAATCAAATTTTAGCATGCTAAACACAACAATGAAAAAAAAATAAATAAATAAAAGATAATACACTATGACCAAACGGGGTTAATCCCAGGAATACAAGGTTGGCTTAACATTGAGAAGCAGTGAATGGGAGGGCTGGGGGGGTTGGGGGGGGCTGAGTGCTTGTCTCACAATCATGAGGTCCAGGGTTCAGTTCCAAGCCACAACCCCTGCAAACCCGTATCCTGAACTGCAGTACAACTGGTAATCACAGGGATGGCCCAGAGGTGAAGGTTCTCACCTCCCATGCAGGAGGCCCCCAGCTTAGTTCCCATCCCATTCGACTCCGTATCCACCCATGTGAAATGAAACCGTGTCACAGCCAATGATGTACAATTATGGAGATTGCTCTGAGCCCCACTCTCCCTTTCTCTCTCTCTTACTTTCTCTCAAAAAATAAATAAATAAAACTTTTTTAAAAAGGAGAAGCAATTGGGGAAGCGGGGATGGCTCAGTGGGTTAAGCGCTCACTTTGCAGCCCCAGGGACCAGGGATCGAATCCCGGCCCCAGCCCATGTGGACCCATGCGCTGAACTGGGGAGTGCCCCTAGTTCAGTTCTCACTGGGGTGAGACCCCAGCCCTGTTCCTGCCCTGTGCAGCCCTGAACCCACCTGTGGAATGAAACTATGTGGAAAAACCAATGATGTGCAACTACGGAGACTGTTCTGGGCCCTCCCCCTTCTCTCTGTCTCTGTCTCTGTATCTCTCTCTCTCTGTCAAAAACAATAAAGAATAAAATATTTAAAAAAAAATAAAAAGGAGAAGCAATTAATGTAATTTAGCATATTAACAGACTAAAAAACAAACAAACCACCAAAAAGGAAATAAATAAATGATCGTTTTCATAAGGGTAAATAAAACATTTGATAAATTCAACACTCACTCATGACAAAAGCTGTCCACAAAGTAGGACTGGTACCTACAGTTAATGTCTTACATAATGCTGAAAATTTGAAATCTTTTCACCTAAGGTCAGGACTAAGGTAAGTCCGCCTACTCTCACCACTTTTATTCAACATAGTCCTAAACGTTCTAGATGTTGCAAAAAAAAAAACAAAACAGCAAGAAATAAAATGTTACGAGCTGAAGTGATAAGGGGAAAGTTACTAATCTCTCTAAGCCTTCATTTCCTCAATATAGAGGATACAAACAGGTCCTCACTCGCAGAATTGTTGTGGGGGGTAAAAGAGAGGATGCCTGTGAATCACCCAACTCATAGGAAACAGTGATAAATGTTAGCTATTCGTGTTATTAAATAAAGGAAGAAAATGCCTAATGTAGATGTATGTCACTCTTTATTCATTCTTTCAAATAATAGTAACAGAGTTCCCA
Source organism: Craseonycteris thonglongyai (assembly GCA_004027555.1). Lineage (NCBI taxonomy): Eukaryota > Metazoa > Chordata > Mammalia > Chiroptera > Craseonycteridae > Craseonycteris > Craseonycteris thonglongyai. The sequence continues at coordinate 19,890 of PVKE010016438.1, read as the reverse complement.
CTATACCCCAGGCCTTGAACTAGGTGCTAGAGATACAGGCATGAGCAAAATAGATGTGTCTGTGGCCTTTATTGAGATTATATTATATATAATAAACAAGCAAGGAAAAACCACAATTAAGGAATTAATTAGAATCAAGTGTTTTTGAAAATAATGAAATGGGGAATGAAAATGTTTAAGCCAAGTTGGAAAAACTTAAATTACTAGCAACTTATTAAAGATTTTCTCAGTCAATTGCTGAGACTTTCTGCATGTGCGGGAAATTCTGAGAGAGGCCCTTAAAGCTAACATTGCATAAAAATATTATAAATATGTGCATGTAGAGTTATGACATCATAAAACATTGTAGACATTGTTTTCCTCCAATATCCATTCTCCCCCACCCTTTTTTCCCTTAGTAACAGAACCCTGTTATTTAGAGCTACCTCCCTCTGAACTTACTTAATGTGAAAGGGTAATTACTGTCTAACTTTTTAAAAACATTGAGATTAGGGTTCTCCTTTGTGTTCAGGTAAACAGACATGTACTGTGGTGTAGGCTGTGAAATGCACACCAATACCCACTTCAGGACTGAAGAACTTATTTGAGCGCTGCTGGGAATGTCGCCTGCAAAAAGTCCTCGGCTGTCGGCTCTCTTTGGTACCTGTCTTCTACCGGAGCCCTTAAAGCCTCATTGCCTCATTCCAGTTACACTGTCCTTTTACAGTCTCCACCAGCGGTGTCCAACCTTGTGGCTTCCCTGGGCCACATTGGAAGAAGAAGAATTGTCTTGGGCCACACATAAAACACACTAATGGTAACGATAGCTGATGAGCTAAAAAAGTAAAATTGAAAAAAAAAAAATTGTATACTGTTTTAAGAAAGTTTGTGGATTTGTGTTGAGCCATATTCAAAGCCGTCCTGGGCCGCATGCATCACATGGGCCGCAGGTTGGACAAGCTGGGTTTACACCCAATGGCCAACTGACAGGATGTTGAAGTCTGACACCCTTGTTCCATCTGGGGACAACTCTAAAGAGACATCTCAATTCCAGAGATCCCCATAGCGTTGGCTCAGGCCTTCCTTGAAACTGCATCACGACTGAGTCTTCTGCTTAATCTTATATCCTGTATTTCCCTTTCGCAATTGTTAATCCCGAAGTTACTCCCTCATACACGTCCTGTACAATATCTTCCTCAGATGTGCATCTCGGGGAATGTAACTTACAACACAAACGCAAGGGCCCCTTCATACGCAAAGATTAATAGGTAGACCAAGAACTGAAAGGATATCGAATGAACCCATTTTTTTAGCTTTTGTTTTGTTTTGTTTTTGTTGAAAATGAATTTTACACTTAATCTTAGCCAAAAGGCTGAGAAGCAATTGTAATGAATTTTAGACTAGAATTTTCCACCTGCAATTAATAAAACAATCAGATACACTGAGCCAATGAACTTATGTTGACTGAACATATATTTATGATGTATGTAGTGATTTTTAACCAAAGGTTGTACCACCTGTATAGGGACCTTTGGAAATTTATAAATGCATTTTTGATAGTCAGCATGACTGGCAGGTGCTATTAATATTTAATGTTGGTCTAGGGATGCTAAATGTCTGGGACTGGTCAAAAGAGTCACCACGGTGAAGGATTTTTATTTGCTGAAGAAGATACAGAGTTATGAGATATAGTTCACTCTTTTCTCCCTTATGGAGCTTACTTTCAAATCATGGAAAAGGTAACAATACTATGATTAGTATATTTATACATACAACAGTATGTAACAGCATGTACTATGTGATGATTTATGTTATGTTCAACTTGACTGGATCATGGCACGCTCAAATATTTAGCAAAACATTATTTCTGAGTGTGCCTATGGGGGGTGTTTCCAAATCAATTTGGTATCTGAGTCAACGGACTCAGTAAATTTTGGTTTGCCTCTCTAGCCTGGATGGGCCTGACAAAAACAAAAAGACACAGGAAGGAAGATTGGGCTTTTTCTGCCTGATGGTTTGAGCTGGGACGGTAACCTTTTCTCTTGCCCTTGGTTCCCCTGGTTTTCAGGCCTTCACACTCAGCCAAAATTACAATGCTGGCTTACTGGGTCTCTCCAGCTTACAGACTGCATGTACCTTGTGGCACTTCTCAGCCTATATAATGGCATGTGCCAGTTCCTTACAATAAGATCTATTCCTATATACTGGGTCTGACAGAAGTAACACTCTGCCAGTGTTACCAGTGCATAAAAAAAGGGGCGTTACTTCTGCCGGACCCTATGTATCCTGTTGGGTCTATTTCTTTAAAGAATCTTGACTCATACACACTAATAGCCAGATGGTTTCTATAGATGGTAAATGCAAACATGGTTTGGTGTGGCACTATTGCAATGGATTGGGTTACACAGGAAGAGCTATAAGATTCTAAATATTAACAGTGGTGTCAATTCTTAGGAATTTTATTTAGTGAGAATTTTGTGTCTCCTTTATGACAAATTATGTGTAAGTCTGACAGTAAGTGGTGAAGCCTATATTTAAGCTCTGGGTTGTATGATTCCAATGCTCAACTATGCCCTTTCTACGTTATTCTTCTGCTTTTATTTGATATTTTACTCTTTGGAACTCCCATGTTTACTTAACAGTAAACCTGCCCTCGCAAAAAAGAAGTTGAGAAGTAATTGGTTTATTTTATTAATTGTTAAATTTATTGGGGTGACATTTACTGGGGGAAATTACATAGGTTGGTTTTTAGAGTAGACTACTCATTTCTGTTGGCCACTACAGAGGATGGCAGAGGCCCGCTCTGCCTGGCACACATGGGCACTAAGGGTCCAGCAGCCAGCCTTCACGCTCGCCAGCCCTGCTTCCATGATCCCCATAGTCCATCCTCATACATCTCATAGTGCTGGGAGCAGGGCCACTGGGTGTGCTCACCCTCACAGCTAGAAATCCAAGTCACTGTGGTTCCTCTGGGTCCCAGCTTCCCACACTGCTGTCCACTTGAATTGAAGGAAAAGATGTTGCTGGAATAACAGGAAAAGAGCAAACATGTCTACTGGTGGGAGTATAGCGTGGCATCATTGCCATATTTTTAGGTTGTGAACTGAATGCCAGAAAGGTTATTTCTTCTTGAGTTATGATGCCTATGCTGAAAGTCCCTTGACACCAGGAAAATAGTCACAGTTTGGTTAAGCTCCTGGAGAAACAGGAATCTGCCATGGATGTGGTTTGTTTGAGTTGGAAATTTTGGCATAAAGGAAACAGAAACAGAACTGCATATGAAAACAGCTAAATCCATCAAGTATTACTGAACTAAACTAAGTTTATTGACCAAGGTTCAAGAAATAGAAACAAATATTTGGTGATGTTTTTTTCTTTTTAATTCTTTTTTTTTTAAGATTTATTTTATTGTTTTTGACAGAGCTAGAGAGAAAAAGGGAGAAGGAGGAGGGCCCAGAGCAGTCTCCATAGTTGTACATCATCAGTTTTTGACTTGGTTTTGTTCCACAGGTGGGCTGGGGCTGCTCAGGGTGGGAACTGGGGGTCTCCCACATGGGAAGCTCACCCCAGTGAGAAATGAACTGGGGCCACACCCAAGTTTAGCATATGGGTCCGCATGGGCCAAGGGCCAGGATTTGACCCTATGTCCCCAGGGCTGTGCTGCAAAGCCAGCTCTTAGCCCACTGAGCCATCCTGGAATCCCCAATATTTGGTGTTTTATTCATTCCTTCTGACTAAATTTTTATGATCCTAAATGCTTTTGCCCTGGTCCTCTTTTCTCCTTATATTCCAAAGAGAAACGCCAAACCCTTTGTTCTCACACCCTTGACTCCATTCTCAGAATTTTGGGGAAGAATAGAATAGCTTCTCTTGCTTAGGTTTCTAGATGTCATTAAGAGTTTATTGGTAGTACCAATTTACATTCCCACCAGCAGTGTTTATGGTGGCCAAGTCATGGAAATGACCAAAGTGTCCTTTGATAGATGACTGGATAAAGAAGTTGTACATTTAGACAATGGAATACTATTCATCAATAAGAAAAGATGAAATACAGCAATTTGTGACGACATGGATGGACCTTGAAAACATCTTATTAAGCAAAATAAGTCAGACTGAAAGAATCAAGAAACATATGACCTCACTCATAGGTGGAATATAACATTGAAAATAATAAAGAAATAAAAACTCATGGACATCGTCAATAGTTTAGTGGTTACCTGAGGGGGGGAGGTGGGAGAGTGGGGGTGGGGGAGAGTAGGGAGGGGGCATCAAATATATGGTGATGGGAAGAAAGCTGATTCTGGGTGGTGAGCACATAACATAATGTATAGACAATGTAATGTAGAATTGTACACCTGGAAACAAGGTAATTGTTACCAATCAATGTCACCCCTATAAATTTAACAATAAAAAAATAAAGAGAAAAAGAGTTTATTGGTCATGTTATATTTTCCTTTGTTAACAAGATGAGACCTAGCAACTTTTTCACATATCAACATAGTTACTTTTTTAGACAGTTGGCCCCTAGGTACTAGCTAACACCAGGACATAGCCTGTTAGTAGTACAAGATTGTTGAAGTAAAATTTGACAAAGTGTCTTTAAAAAAAAAAAAGAAAGAGAGATTTCAGGTTTACTCACTCTTTGCTGCCAAGTAGTTACTTGATATATTCTCCTGAACCCTAAACCTGCATAAATATCAAGTATTAACTCATATTTCTAGAGATTTTTTGTGTTTATTGTCTCCACCATCATCCACCCATATGGGCTGCCAGGCTATAGAATGTCTAGTCCTTTAGCAGTTTCCCCATCAGTGCCACTCACACCCAAGCATTTAATGACTCCAGAAACTACAGGTGAGACCACGTCATGAACTGGTCACCTTCTATTCATTCCTTTACACCCTCACCATTCATTTTTCTTGTCTCTTCTGCCCTGGAGCAATAAGTATGTGCTTCCCCTGTGATCTACAAAATAGTTCTCCTTTATTCAAATCCTGGAAGCTCATCTGCTTTTAGGGAGTGGCTTTAACCAAACAACTCAGCGGTGACAGATCTCACCCTACAACAAAAACTGTATTAGCTGCTAAGAAAATAAAGATCCTCCTACTCACTGTAAAAAAAAAGTGAAAAGGTTCCATGATAGCAATGTCTGGGCACCTCTGTGTGAAATGGAATTATAAGGTTCTTTTGTATCACACTGGAGTGGATAGAGTGTTTGTTCTCTTTGGGGGTATAAAAACATCTCTTCCACTGGTTTGCCACAGAGTCTTTAACTCCCAACATGACATTAAATATACCTCTAGGAGTGTTTAAACATGTTACTGGAGAAGATAAGGCTGTTGAGACATTGGTGCAGATCATCTCAGCTGCCTCTTTTGACTGAGGGAAGGAGGCTGAGAATGCACAGCACACCATACAGGGTCAATTATGGAAGGGCTGGAAGAGAGTAACAGAATTATCTGAAAATTGGACCCTTCACAGAATGAACAGGCAATGGTGGGGTTGCTGTATAACTAATGACTGTATTAGCCAGGGCTCTTTGGTCACAGGAGACAGGTACTCAATTCAAACCAGCTTAAGAGGAGGAATAAAAAAGGAAATGTAACCGCTCACTTATCTGGAAGGGATACTGAGGCAATCACATGACTGAGAAGTGATCTGCAAGAACCAGTCCTCAGGAAAAGGGGTTTCCCCAACACCAGGAGTCATTCTCTCTCCCTCCATCACCTGCCACTCACTCCGAATTGTTTCTTCTTGGTTCAGCCACAGACAGGTTGGGTGGGATGAACCCGTGATAGAGAAGAGGGCTTATGGGAGTCCTAGCCTCAGGCCCATAAACAAAAAGGACTTATTATTCATGGTCTTTTTATGAATTTCAGATAAGGCTCTGACTGGTCCTATTTGGGTCACTTGGTCCTACACTGCACATGGTGGGGGAAAGGGAGCGAGAAAAAAATGGAACAATTACCCAAAGAAAAGTAGTACCATCACCTGAGAAAGGATGAAAAGAAATGGGCAGACCAGACGTTCAGTTTTAAACAGGACAAAACAACGGTACTGTCCCATTTCAAACAGTAAGTATGGTCAGTCTAGCCTCACTGGGCTAAATTCAAGGTGTCAGTAGGCTGAGCATACGTACCGTTTGAAATGGGACAGTACCGTTGTTTTCTGTCCTGTTTAAAATGGAATGTCTGATCAGCCTAATAAGAAAGTATAAAGAGCAGACAAAGCAATCAATAGCTATTACCAACCTCCCAAGGGTCCATAAATGGCCTGAGCACAGAAGGCACCCAGGAAGAGGGTGTGCAGAAAGAGAGTGACGCAAGGAGGGATGTGCCAAAATCTTTATGGAAGTCACAGCTCTCCTTGGTCAGATGACAGTGGCAGAAAATCTGAAGAGTCGACAAGCTTCTTTTACATTGGCACACAGAGTAGTTAAGCCACAAAGTCCTGAGCAGTCAAAGCTGAAGTGGAAATGTTATAATGGGGAAAAAGTACTGAATAGAGGCTGGAGAAGCCCAAACACACTATTTTCCAGTCCAGAAGATCCAGGGACTTCTACAGAGCTCCCTCCACTATTGCTGTGGGGGCCAGGGACAGCTTGAGTTCCGAGGAAGGAGAAGCACGTATACAATGATGCCCTTTCTTAGGCGAGTGGTTGCCTCCCTACACTTCCAGAACAAAAAGCAAGGGAGGAGAGACCTCACATCTCAGCACTTCCCCACTCTTTGCAGTAGCAATAGCTTAGAACTGAGGACAGTTCAGAGACTCTACTTTATGTCTTCATCTTGACTAATCCAGATGGTGAGGCTTAGGTTTAAATACAAATAATTCTGAAAATTTCTAATAACAGAAAGCAACCATTAAAAGGCAGATGATATGGGGCAGAAGACAACATCAGACACCAAAGAAGGGTGATAAGCAAATCACATATCCTAAAATAGGAAAAGTCACTTAGATTAGAAGGGCATGGTAACTTGGTCATTGTGGCATCTTTCAACTGCCTCAGTGATGTTTTTGTCCATCAATAAATAGGGCATTTTAATCATATCATAGATGGATAGCTCTCATTCTTTTTTCTTTTGTATGATTCTTCTCAAGTCCTATTTCATCCCAAGATAAAATTACAAGAAAATGCACTGGCTCTGAGAATCCTGTAGAAAGTCTCTAGAATCTCATTGGTATAGAAAGGATGGTGGTCTCAGGTGACTTTAATGCATAACCATAGGCCTTGTGATGTTTAGGAACCACAATAACCAATATAAATAAAACATCGATAAGGTATTTATTTAGAGCTTGAAAAAAATACAAAAAGAGATAAGAAAATGAAAGAAATTACTTTTACTGAAATGTTTCTCAATCAGTGGGAGGGAGAACAAGGAGATAAATAATAGATCGGAAGTTTTTAAGTGCTCTTAGTAACAATTCAAGTACATTTGTTTTAGTTTCTGAATTTTCATCATAGTAAGTCTGTGCTTATACAATTCATGTTGATTGTTTGGCTGTCATTTAAGTTAAAACACACACACACACACACACACACACACACACACTTCAAGCCAGGTCTTTTTAAAATCTCCTCTAAATAGAAAACTACATTAATTGATGGGTTACTTTACCCAAGCAATGGAAACCACACAAAATGCTTAATTGTTTGGTGCACACATATTTCTGATGTCACACCCTCACCTTTGGATACAATGAATGGCATCAACTCTGTATACAAAACCTTAAATGCAACACAGGAGATAGAATAAAATGAGCTGACTGCCTTTGACAGCAACATCAGAAATTGAAAAACAGAGTAGCAACCTCACATTTAAAACACAAACATATTATCTATGATTAAATCATTGCTATATTTTTCAGGTTAGGAGAGAAGTAGGAGAGTAGGAATCTGAATACAGGAAAATGAGTATCCAGAAAGGTAGGAAAACCACACCAACTTTTGGTTCTAAAAGGGTACAGGTCAGATGGGTGTTTTGTTCTTCCCTTTCTTCTTTCCTTCCCTCTTTCTCTCCTTCCCTCCCTCCCTCCCTTCTTCCCTCCTTCCCTCCTTTCTATTTCACAAATTCTTTGTTTGTAAAGTTCAGGTAAGTTTCTATTTATGTATGTATATATGTATGTATGTATGTATGTATGTATGTATGTATGTATGTATTGTGTGAAGTACCAAGAAGTTCTTAATTTTTGAATTCTAGAGAAATTAATCAATTTGAAGAAAGAATGGAATTTAATTTATTTCATATTCATCTGGAAAATCAGCAATGTCCTAAACAGCTATACACACTGCTTTGTTAGATAAATGAGATGTAACTTAATGGCCTTTTATTAAGAAGTAAGTGTATCCATTTTTACACTATCCTAATATCTCAAGAAACTATTAAGAATAAGAAATGAGGTAAGTTTGAATTGGTGTCAGGAATACAAAAGCCACATGCATCCTTCAACTCTGGGATTGGTCCAGGAGGCACATTAAAGGGTATGTTTTTCCTTGCACCTTTCATGTAGAGTTGCAAGGTCAGAAGTGGTTTGTAACCCTGAACAATCAATGCAGAAGAACAAGAAGCTAAAGGTTCAGCAGGGTCAAACATGTTTTGGTATATCCCACAGTCAAATTGCTCTCCTGTTATTCCCCTAGCTCTGAAAGTCAGTTTTACCCAATTTCAATCCAATTACTTCTTTACTTATTCAAATTTACTCTTGGCTAGGATATCCCAAAACATTCATTTATTTCTAAAATTACCTCATTTTCTAAGAGTGCTTGAAAAGCTCAATGTCTTTAAAAGATCTGCATGAACATTAAAATGTCTCTTTTTCTATTTTGCAAATCTGATCATGAGTCATAAGCAATGGCCCTGGTCCTATAACTATCAATGTGCCCAGCGTGAGCAAAGCACAAGTGCTTGACCACGTGATCCTAATGGCATGAAAGGCCACACAAGAGCAAGTCAACCTGCACCTTGAAATGATGGTCCTAATTTGCATTTGAAAAGAATACCTAGTATCTTTAGTGTCCTACTTTTATTGACTGGATTTTTAATTACAAATGCATGCTCATTTTAATAAATAAAAGCATAGTAAAATTATGCTATCAAAGTCCAGTAAAAGTTAATCATCTCTGCCTTCATCACCTTTATTCCCACCCCACAATGAACACTCCCCACTCCTCTTTTCACATGAGCACCTTGAAATCAGTCTAGCCAGTGGCTCCTGAGTACCTGTGCCATTCAGTGCAGGCTGGAACTCGGGGCAGAGGGGAAGCACTTACAGGGGCCCCTTCTTCTCTTCGGTAGATGGACAAGCTTGGGCTGGGTACAACCAGACACACCATGGGACTGTGCTCCAGAAAAAGAGTTTCACCTTTCTGTGACTCTTCCTTTTTATGGAACAAGTATTGGGATGTGTTTGCAAATATGGAAAAGTAGCCTTGAGCCTGTGTACCACAGGGTTAGAGTGGGTGCCAGCTATTCAAAGGCTTCCAGGATCATTATTAGTTAGTGATAGCCCTGTGAGGAATTAAGTTGGAGTGCCATCTCACCCACCCACTCTGCAAGGAGAAGAATGGTCCCTGAAGCAGCCAGATTATTGCTAGCCACTCAAACGGAGACTCAGGCCAAAGATCCAAGCCCTCTGCTTGTCACTCTAGAGTAACTTATGTGAAAAGCTTTCTTTGTGTTTACCCATGTAAATATATCTATATCTCTACATAGGAGGTCTGACAATTAAGTGTGAAAACTCACCCTAGAAATAGTGCTACAATACCTCATTGCTGAATATCACCAGTCACCTTCAAAGCACTCTCCTTGGGAAGCTATGTACCAATGAAAGCGCCTAGTCCACCTTTCAATGCAATTTTGGGACTCTTTTTCTGGAATGGCTTTCAGAGCCATCATTGTATTACCCTTGATGTCCTGAATATCCTCAAAATGACTTACTTTTAATATATTTTTTATCTTTGGGTAAAGAAAAGAAGTCATTGCGGGCCAGCTCCAGTGAATAAGGAGTTTGTTCCAATGCACTTATTTGTTTACCAGCTAAAAACTCCCTCATAGACAGTGCTGTGTTAGCTGGTGCATTGTCATGATGCAAAAGCCTTGAGTTGTTGGCAAAAAGTTTAGGTCTTTTTCATGCAGCTTTTTTATCACCTTCTAATAGTCAACGTGGTTAATAGTCCAGTTGGTACAAATTCATAATGAACAATCTCTCTGATAACAAAAAAGTTTAGCAATATTGGTTTGACTCTTGATTTGAACTGACGGAACTATTTTGGTCATGGAGAATTGGCCAATTTCCATTGTGCCCTTTGGGGCTTTGTTTCAGGGTCATATTGATACATCCATATTTCATTACCAGCGATAACATGACCCAAGACATCGTTTTGCCTCTCCTAAAGGTCTTGACAAATGTCGACTCTCCTTTGCTTTTATTCAGAACCATATTTGCACACACCTTTCTCATGTCAAGATTTTCAATGAAGATTTTCCTGTTTTTCTGTCAATGTTTACTTGGTCTGCTATGCTTCTCACAGTTAGCCAACAATTTTGACACACAATTCAACAAAGTTTTGCTATATTTTCATCAGTTCTGCTCATTACTGGCTGCCCTGACCTTTCTTCATCAGTGACGCTTTCTCTCCCCTCAGAAAAACGTTTAATACATTTGTACACTGCCGTTTTCTTCATGGTATTATCCTCATAAACTTAGACTAACTGTACCTGATTTCTCTTCCACTCTTGCCAAGTTTAATAAGAAATTTGACATTTGTTCGTTGTTCTAATTCAAGCTCCAATATTCTCACAAACGCACACAAAAACACACAACAACAATAATGAATGCCACTCATCAAGACACTGCCACACATCAACACGAACACAGCTGTGAGACACAAATATACCATGGTTATGAAACTTTACTGAGTTGTTTGTACAGTGCTGCCAGTGTAAATACACGGTGGTAAGGTCACGAACTTAATTGTCAGACTTCGTAGATCTAGCCATACATGTGCACATTTATGTATGTGTGTGTATATGCACACATCATCCATATATATTTATAGAGTATATACATGTGACACATACAACGCAAATATAAGGGTCTGTTTTTATATTATCAAAACAAATAAAGACATAGGATTATACTGGACACATTATTCTGCAACTTATTCTAGCATTTAATGTCTCGTGACTTTCCCTGATTAAAGTGGAGAACAATGAGGACCAGAGAGGTAAAATGAGTAGTAGTTTGTGACTGCAAACCATTTAATGACTGAGCAGAACTGGAATCTTTTTGCTTTGCCACTACACCGCCTGGGCCTGCCACCAGTTCACGGCAACACATGCCTTGCCTGAGATGGGATCAGTAGATGCCAGAGCCTTTGCTGGTGTGAAGCTTTACAGCTTCTGCTCCTCTGCAGAAGAGCAACTGTATTCCAGGCTGCAGAGCTCAAGCATCAGACAAGATGAGTCATTTCTTTTGTTCTTACTTGAGAATGGGAAGATAAATCCCGACCAAGTTCCCTGGGGCGTAAAAGTGTCAGATGCCCTAGAGGCAGAGTACATAAGTGATGCAGAGAGACTAACTCTAAAAATCCTGTCCTTTCTAATCCTTGTCATAAAGTCTATTTGACATATACACATATCTCCTAGTGGAAGATGTCAGCCTTGTTTTACAAACCTTGAGGATCCCTACAATAAAAATATTCTTAGCACAATGCTATTTCTCAGTTTATGGGAGTGTTTTTTCTAGGTGTGTGTATCTTGTTGCTGTATAATTTAGACCAAAACCTGAGGGACAATTGTCAGAGATTACATTGTATTTCTCAGGATTTTTTCAGACTAGAGAAGATGTATACCATAAACTCTTGGAGGATGTCTTTAAATGGATAAATGATATTACCATATACCTAAGTGAACTGTCAAATATGATATCATAACCACTGAGAAACAGCATTCTATTCATAACTCATCTCCTTTCTTCTTCTCTTACCTTCTTGTAATATATTCTCAACATAGTAGCTTGAGCGTTCTATTAAAACTCAAGACAAGCTCACCCATTGACTCCCATTTACACAATAATGATTGTATTGCTAAATGCTTTCAGGAAAAATGAAACAGGATAGGGGACTAGAGAGTGATGGAAAGTGTCATTTTAGATAGTCAGAAAAGGACTCTCTGAATAGATGACATTGGAACAGAGTCTGAACAAAGTCAGAAAATGAGATGTGGATATATTAGGGGCAGAAAGTAAATTCTAATACACAGCAGATAAATACCACAATCTCAGTGGCCTATTCATAGAAATGCACTTCTTCATAAATGGGTACTAGTTACTTTCATTTCCTAGACCATTAGCCATACCATTGTATTTTTTAAAATCTACTCACCAAAAATTTTATTAAATAAAAAATTTCTATGTAACACGCTGTTGACTCTCTTCTCCCTCAGAATAAATGCCGAAGGTTTTCAGTGGCCTAAAAGGCCTCTCACTCTGTTCTGCCTCATACAGCTCACTCCCTTCAGTTCTCTCTCTGACTCTCCCTCTCCCTCGCTCATCTCAGCGACTCTGGCCTCCTCGGTGTTCTTGGAATATTCGGCTCATACTCCAGTTTAGGGACATGGCACTTGAATTTTTATGTGTCCAGAATGTCCTTCCCCATGTGGATTTTATGACTCACTCCCTCACCATTTTCTGGTCTTGACTCAAATGTGGCCTGCTCAGAAGTCCTTTCCTGGCTAACCTTTCCAAAATTGCAGCCCCACCCCTCACACAAATTCTTTAGCCCTCTTCCATGCCTCATTTTTTCCTGTCGGGCTTATGATCTAGTACACAATGGTCTATAATGCAAGCTTGTCCAACCTGTGACCCTCGGGCCCCATGCAGCCCGGGACTGCTCTGAATGCAGCCCAACACAAATTCCTAAACTTTCTTAAAACATTATGAGATTTTTTGCATTTTTTTTTTTCTTTTTAGCTCATCAGCTATCATTAGTGTTAGTGTGTTTTATGTGTGGCCCAGGACAATTCTTCTAATGTGGCCCAGGGATGCCAAAAGTTTGGACACTGCTGATCTATAGTCTTATCTAATATTCTTGTCTCTCTGTAAGGTCTGGGATTTGGGGGTTGGGGGTTGTGGGGTTTTTGTTGTTATTGCTTGTTTGTTTAGGTTTTTGGGGGAGGTTTTTGCTCTGGTTGTTGTTCTCAGTACTGTATCACCAGCACCTAAGACAGTGTCAAGCAACACGGTCGGCACTCAATAAATACTGGCTGAATAAAGGGATGAGTGACAACTATACTCAACCAACATAATTATTTACAGTACTTAACATTTTAGAGTCATAGAGATTTGAAGTGAGTTTTTTTAACTAAAAACATACTAGGTGCCATAAGAGTTAGTCCCAGTCTTAGTCTAAGACAAATCAAATGCACTGTGCATTTCCTATATCAGGAGTTTCCAGGATCTAGGAAGGTTACAAGGCTGGGATGCTAAGCCAGCCAAATAGTTCAAAGGGAGTCAAAGTCAGATTAGACAAAGCCCCTGTCCTGGCTGGTGCCCAGATGAAGGGCCATGTAGCTCTCACTAGAGAGAACTCGCCTCCAACCCCTCGATGGAGACTTGTTGCAGGATGAACAAACTGATCCTGTTGTGTTGGCTCCCAACAGAGCTGGTCTTCAGTCCTCCCATGATCAGGGGCTTCTAACCTGCTGTTCTCCCTTCTTCTCCATACCTTACAGCCAGCATCCTCTCAACTCTGCTCCCCTCAGGGAATGTGTTGCAGCCCCTCCAGGGGAAGGGTGGATAAGGCATGTTTGCCTTTATGGGAAAGTGAGCACGACAGACCCTGATAATTCTTAAGGCTTCACCCCAACCAGATGGAAAAGTGGCCCCACCCAGCCCCTGGGAGAATCTTTTGAGTGTCTTCACCACTTTGTTACCACCCTGTGACATATCTAACAGTCTCCGTGTTCAACAGATGCTGCTGCATGAGTTAACGCTCTGTTATTTATGGCTCTGGTTGATAAGCAGCCTTTGCTCTAGACTTCTCTACAAAACAGTGGGCGTTATACCCTATTGGTAATTAGATTATGCCCTAGGGATCTGTGGATGAAAGTCAGCCTGTCTCAAATGTCATGTTTCAGAATCCTAAGTATAAAAATCCCTAATTGGCTGCCTTCTTAAGAACAAAAGAGAAAAATGTCTTATGTGCCCCAAGAAAGATACGCTACAGGAGCACAAACAAAGAATTGTTGCTGGGGAGAAATGAGATTTGTAAGTGACCCGAGACAGCCTGATGGTATGGTGCACTGGAGGAGTAAGTGTGGTGGCTCTAAAACCCAAGCTGGGCATGAGGCTAATCAACGCTTACACAAATGTTGTCAGGAAAACACTCAAAACCTAACGTTGGCTCCCCCCAGGACACGGGGAATTTGAGGATAATCACCTGTGACACTCAGCCTTTCCTTGGGACATAATTGTGAACAATTGACCTTATTTCTGAGCTGAGTGGGTTCCAAAACTGAATTTCTGCTCAGTTGGAACCAAATTCATTCCTAGGCATTTCTCAAGTGAGTTGGCAATACTTGCTTTGAATTCTTTGTCCTACTTATGCAGAAATAATTTGGGGTCATATTGAAATCTTTCCCCTTGGGCATGAAAAGTGAGGAAAGCAGTATGTGGTATTCTGGTCCCATGTTAGCCTCTTTGTCTATGTGTCTGCTTTGCCTTCCACTTCCTCTGAAGACCTGTTCCCTTAATATAGTGAACAAGTCTACAGTAGGGTTCAACTCAATTCTACAAGTATTTGTTGAAAAATCACCAGAAGTTGGGTACTCTGTTCAATGCCGGAGTAGTGGGTTTGAAGGAAAGGTAATCATGGTTTAAAGAGAGAGTGTGAGGGAGGAAAGAATCCAGTCTCTGTAGTCAAATTCTGATCTTTCAACCCTGGCTCCCTTATAAACCAACAAGAAAAACTTGGGCAAGCATACATACTATGAGCTTCTGCCCCTTCAACTGTAAAATTGAGGTCATAATCACAAACTTGAGAAAATTGTATTTTAAAAAATATACAGGGGAAGCCAGGATGGCTCAGAGGGTTAAGAGCTTGCTTTGCAGCCCTGGGGACCCAGGACCGAATCCCAGCCCTGGTCCGTGTGGACCCATGTGCTGAACCGGGGTGTGACTCCCGTACGGGAGGCCCCCAGTTCAATTCTAACCCCCTGATTTGGCCCCTGGCTCAAGGGGGCGTGCCTCCCATGTGGAAGGCCCCCAGTCCAGTTCCCACCCTGTGCAGCCTCTGCCCACCTGTGTGGAACAAAACCATGTCAAAAACTGATGACATACAATTCTGGAGACTGCTCTGGGCCCTCCCCCTTCTCTCTGTCTCCCTCTGTCTCTGTCTGTCAAAAACAATAAAATAAATCTTTAAAAAATATATACAAAATCATACACACACACACATGTCTGTAATAGCATAAGATATAATAGGAACAAGAAAAGCACATTACAGTTCCTGCCTAGACATTTTATTCCTATCATCTATCATCTAAGCTTCAGTGCTTACATAATTAGAAAGAGCATGGTGTTTTGTTCTCTCTGTGGTGAGAGTGCCTAATTTAAATTCTATTGCATTCCAGTCCAGATCACATAAGATCAACATATAAATTAAAAGCTGTTTGAGTGTTTGAGATGAGCTGCAGCTTTTGACTTTCCTACTTAAAGGAATATATCATTGCTACTCTACTAAATAACCAAAAAAAAAAAAAAAGCTTTTTTTATTCTTCCTCTCTCATGGACTAGAAAAGCAAAAAGACAGAGAAAATCCTGCCCAGATTTTAACAAATAGTTTGATTTTATTATTTTATTAATAAAACTGCTTCTAGTAGTTATCATAATGTATATAGGTCCATATAATCGTAATGCATATATATTGTAATAATGTAGATGCATATATGTAATAATATAGTATATGTATATGTAACAGTATAATACTACTGCAGCTATCATCAATGGCCAATTTATTTAACATCTAAATGTAACTTTTTGCACATGTGAGGTCTTTTAAGGTCAGGGACCCTCTAAATAATTTATAAAAACAGAACACGTGAAACCCCACCTATGGTTGTTCAGAGCTCCAGGAAACAGCTGCCATGTGAGTGAAGCAAAGATATTTAAGGCAGCGACTGTCCTTTGTAAGTGAGCATTTCTGGTTTTCTGACTTGAAGATATAGATATTTTCAACCTTTTAATTCTAAGCTGCCTTATTCCTGTCTCCTATGGTGGGGCACACACCCTATGAATAAGGCCTGCTTCGTCCAAGGAAAACAGCCTTTGACAGGCCACTTCCTCACATCTCACCTGATGCAAACCAGTTGGACTGTCTTTGCCTGACATCAGCATGTTGAAATGTGCACAAATGGTCACTTTACTCCTAAAATGTTTATTAAAAACCAATTCTGTCTTAATCTGATATTCCTAGTTTCTCTTTTAAAATCAGTTACTGGCCAGTGAATGTTTGAGTCAAATGACTATGTAATAAAATTCGCTCCATATCCTTTTAACAGCTTGATGATTTGAATTAATGATCATTTTTAACTATTTCATGCAGATAGGTTTTATTCCCCCCTAAAGTATTTACAATGCCAGGATTTCAGACAGAAATTTACTCTTCCAGGCAGCTTTGGCACACTATATATATTTTTCCTGTCCAAGGTGAACTTATGTTGGCTATGATTTCATAGTATTGCTGATCCTATGTTTCCTTTTTAAAGAAGTAGATTAATTTAAGGTGGAGAAAGTGAGGGTTTGTAATGAACAAAAAGGTTCTTTTTTAATATAATTATTGAGTAATTTGCAAGACATTGTAGAAATCATCTAGACTGCCATAAAACAAGAAGGCTGCATTCAGTCCTTTGTGTCTCCAGCTTTAGCATTCTGGAGTTTTGTCATTCACTTGACTTTGAACTTGTAGATAACAGCCACCCACTCTTTCTGAAGCCCTGCAAAGGCCTGGCACCCAGTAGGGCCTCAGTATTTGTTTGCTAATAAATAAATTAATCATCTGGTCTTTTCACATACTTCATTCTAATAACCTTCTGAATACAGCAAGAATCAAATTTTGCCATTAATGGCTCACAATTTCGTTCTTCAGGATGACAGACGCTTAAACATAAAATTTCCCATTTTATACTTCATTTTGTTGCTGTAGGGTACATACACATACACTAACTACTTATCAGAGATGATGATTTTGCTTGAAATGGGTCAGTTCACTAATTTATTCTGAATATTTGCAGAACACCTACTGAACACTGGTATTACAACATTAAACTAGACATGGTTGCCTCCATCAAGGAATTTATAGTATAATGAAGAAGACAGACAAGTAAATATACATAATGTAAATGCTAGGAAGGGTGAGCACAAGGAGCTGTGGGACCAGGGGAGCAGTGGACCTAGTCTGAGAAATTCACTGTGGTCCCAACCTGGAGCTCTGAGGAGGGCAGAGCCAGGCCCTAAGCACTTAAGGATGTCTCACACAAATGGTCAATTCCTCAGGCAAAAGGAATTGAAAATATTGCTTGGTCATATAGGTGTGGAGAAGAGGAAATCTTATGAAATGAGGGGGCACTAAGGCATGTTCCTGAACTTAATGCAAGAATGTCTTTGTAGATTGCATTGAGCACTACAGATTGAAAGTACAATATCATAAAAATCCATCTAGCATGGGATGCCAGGATAGCTCAGCGGTTGAGCACTTGCCTCTCAATCGCAAGGTCCTCGTTTTGATTCCTGGCCTTGGTTTGTGCAAACACATATGCTGAACTGCCACGCAACTGTGCAAACACATATGCTAAATTGCCCCGGATGGCCAGGTAGCAAAAGTTCTCACCTTCCATGTAGGAGGCCTCCAGATTGGTGCCTGCCCTGCATGTCCCCACATCCATCTGTGTGGAATGAAATCATGTTACAGTTAATGATGTAAAACAATGGAGACTGCCCTGGGCCCTCCCTGCTTTTCTCTCTCTCTCTCTCTCTCTCTGTCTCTCTGTCTCTCCCTGTCTTTCTCTCTCATCTTCTTTCAAATAATAAAATAAATATTTAAAAAGTTCATCTAGAATGGAAATCCCTTGTGTTTGTCATTAAGTTATAACTGGGAGGCAGAGGGACAGGGAATGGGGTTGGGGGTGGAGACAACACAATTCTTGGCTTTCACCATCTTTCCAAATCACAGACACAACTCAGTCAAGGACAAGGCACAGATAGAGAAGATGGCAGCTGTGACGGTATTAGCAAAAGTGATATCTGCAAAGAGCTACAATCAAAAAGAACACTTATATCCTTGATAACAAACTGCAACCAACTTTTAGCATGATACCTGAGTCACACGATCAGCCCTCAATCTGCTGGTTCTGTCTGCAAATTCAACCAACTGCAGATCAAAAATAATAGGAAAAAAAGTGTTACATTGTTGCTGACATGTACTAGGTTTTTAGGCCTAAAATGGTTGCTGTACTAAACACGTATAGATTTTATTTTGTTCTCATTGCTCTCTAAACAACAGTGTAACAACTATTTACATAGCATTTACAATGCATTAGGTATTATAAGTAACCTAGAGATGATTTAAAGTACAAGGACTGTTCCCAAAGTATCCAGCCATGTAACCATTGTCTTCATACTGACAAAGGTTGGATTTTATCAGGAGAGCCCTTATATGTGGGAGGATGTGTGTAAGTTATATGCAAATACTATGTCACTTTTTTTATTCTTAAATTTATTGGGATGTCACTGGCTGTTAACAATTACATGGTTTCCAGGTGTACAATTCTACATCACATTGTCTATACATTATGTTATGTGCTCACCACCCAGAATCAGCTCTCTTTCTATCACCATATATTTGATGCCCCCTCCCTATACCCTCACCCCTGCTCTCCCACCTCCCACCCCCTTACCATCAGGTAAGCACTAAACTATTGACTGTATCCATGAGTTTTTGTTTCTTTGTTCCTTTCAGTTTTATATTCCACCTATAAGTGAGGTCAAATGTTTCTTGATTCTTTCAGTCTGACTTATTTTGCTTAGTAATAAGATAGTTTCAAGGTCCATCCATGTTGTCATTCAGGGGTTCCCAACCTTTTTATACCCTAGGGCACATTCTAAAATATCGGTACGGTGGCGGGCACCAGCTATTTCTAAGGATATTTATTATTGAACAAGAATAAAAAATAATAAACAAAAATAATTTTAAAATAATACATTTATTGTACAAATTATATACACACAAAGAAACATATATACAAAATGTAATACAAAGTAAATAAAAAACACACGTATAATAAAATCATTTAAAAAAACATAAAAGAAAACATAAAAAAAACCAAATTGTCAGTGTGATCTTTGGCATTGCATTTCATTGGCCAGTGCCTCATAATTAGGAGAGTATGATGACAACCCTGTTAGCAAACAATTATTAAGATGCTCATTGGTAAGTCTATATTGTGACTTATCGTGATCTATATCGTGATTTTATTAAATTCATGTTTGAAAACAAAGATTCACATAAATACATTGACCCGAAAAACAATTTGATTTTATATGCTGCTTTTTTAAAAAATGGGAACCTTTCTTTGTCAACTATGTTCCATAAGTCCTCTGATATTAAGGATTTTAGCAAAATATCATTCTTAAGGTTCAAAATTTCTTACTCTAGTTCTTCTGCTTTCCCCTGAACAAGGTCTGCAATACATGCGGCTAGTTCTATTCCATTTATTTGGCAAGTAAAAGGATTGCTACAGAAGGAGACAATTGGCTCGATATTTGTAAACTGCAGAAATCTCTCTTCAAACTGTTTTTGAAGCACTTGCAGGGTCTCAATAAATAATGACACGTTTAATTCATTGTTACCTAGCA
>PVKE010016437.1:0-32005 GCA_004027555.1 Craseonycteris thonglongyai | reverse complement strand
TTTTTTTTTTTTTTTTTTTTCAAAGCTGGTGGATGAAACTTTTTCTCATCAGTTTTGTTTGTGCAGCATTTTCCCATGGTCCACAGTTTCTTCTGAGCACTGTGCTTGCTCAGCATCATTCGCCTGTCCATTATCATGTATTCAGAAGAGATGAGCATCACCTTCAGTGTGTGTGTAACATTTGTCCCCCAGGTATTCAGCCTCTTTGCTCCTGATTAAGAAGCCTAGCTGCAATATTCAACTCTTAAAAAAACCAAAATCCAATGTCTTTTCCTGAGTCACCATCCAATATCAAACCCTGGGGATTTTCTGGGTCAATGTCTAGGATAGCCCAACACGGAGAACCTTAACTCTGTGGGATCATTGCCGATGTGACAAAGATGCTTTATGCACCTGATATCTGAAAGTGAATGTGAAAGCATGTAAAATTTAAGGTACATAAGCTTAGGAAAATATTACAATTGTCACACTTGATTACTCTCAGGTACAGTTTGACATTCCTGAAGAATAAATATTAAAGAGTAACTTCAAAGGTACAAAAATTCTCTCATTCAGGTATTCAATACATATTCATTGGAAGCCTACTGTGTACTTAATGTGGCAGGTACATTGATGGATAACAAAGATGTATAACATATTTTGTCTCTGTATCATTTCCTAGAGGGCTTTACCAACAAAGCAGAAATAAAGAGGACTGATTGTTGTAAATGATTTTTGAAAGTTATTTATGTACAGTAGTAACATGACCAGGCATAATTTTAACAATCTTTTTCCCTCCAAAGATACATTATATATTATTCACCAATAGCCAAGGATATTTTTTTTAAGACACTTCTATGGAAGAAGTAGACCTAGTAATTGATAGAGGATAGATCATCTGAGGACAAAAGGCTTAAAAAATTTCTAAGTGAAATGAGAAGAGCCTGACTTTTATGTAGCTCATCTGGTTTTTGACATTACCCTACAGAAAACAAAAGGTTTCAATGCAATGCAACATTCAGATCCTATGATTATAAGGGGGGATTTTGTATGTTTAGGGGCTTTTTCATTCTAAGGACCTAATGAACTGCCTTTGAAACTAAGGGATCAAGAATCAAATGGGTAGTTTAAGAGAATCGTGTAAAGGTTTTTTCTTCCTAGCAAGAAACATGATCTTTCAAACTGTGAACTAGGTTGTCAAGAGACTAACATTTCAACACTGCTGAATATGTCACTAAATTGTTCTATAAAATATGGTATTACTATTTCTCTAAATTTCCCATGTAGCTTACAAGTTTGATGGAAAGGCACATGGCTTTATATCACATTACATCTTTTAGACCTTTGGGAAAAAGGAGATGATTCAAACTTTAATCACATTGGGATAGAGATTGGAGCTACAACAAATTCATGGTCTTGAACACTAGCTTGGACCTTACTGCTACCTGCAGGAGGTGGGAGGGATCCTCTCAGTGGACACTGACTGATCCCAGACACAAGGTTTACAAATACTGACATGTGGGTGCTTCAGTTAAACAAATAGTCTCCTTCCATCACCCTGTGGTGAGGCCCAGTAGCTGTCATACAGAGATTCTAATGAACACTTTTTAGACCTCAATATGAACTATGAACAGACAGCTAACAACCATCAGACATTTGAGGAAGACTGTTGTAGCAGATGAGAATCAAAGCAAACAGAAAAGAAATAAATGGGGACAAGCAGTGGGGAGCAGAAGAAAATATTTTTAAAAAATTATTCATGACATCAGAGAGATGGAGAGTTTCTGAAGTGATATCGCAAAAGCAAACGAAAACTGACAAAGATTGCCTTACATGGTTGAGAGGAGTTTAAGAGTCATGTCAGCAAATGAGTGGCTGGATTATGACAGATATATAACAAACAATCAAACAAAAACCAAAAACTCAAAAAAAGGGGCACTTAATTTCAGAAAAAAATGGAGTTGAACAAGAAAGTAAAGAAGTGAAATTATAGTACAGTATAAGGCTCAACTGTGAGCAATATTTGCACAGGATAACAATGCAAACTCTTAAATGCAATTGGGCTATAACTGTATTGTGTGTGTGTGTGTGTGTTGGGGTGATGCAGTAAATCTAAATCCTTACTTTCTGTGGTGGGAAGTCAATAGACAATTTCGAAACTGTAAATCCAAGCAATTGCATTAAGTTGAACCATATGAAATTGTTGCTATTACCCACTTTTTACCCACAACAACGGCAGTTTCTTATGATTAAATCTAATATAGCATTATTTAGAAATATGGAAGTGGATGCTAGAAGAACTATCTGGAAGAGTTGAAAGGAATTACCTCTGGGTGAGGAAGTGGAGGAGGTGTAGGAAGTTTTTGCTATAAGCTTTATAAAACGATTTGGCATTTTAGGAAATACACATATATTCATTTAATAAACATTAAAATTAATAAAAGAATGAATAAATGGCTTCCTTCCAAATTACCTAAGTGAAAGGACACAACTTTACTTTGAGGGATGATTAACAGCAGTAATTGATCTAATTCTGCTCACCTTTCCTCCTCTAAGGACTTTTACCTTTTAAAATGATTATTAGGAGAGCTTTCTTGAAAAGATAAAAATAGTCTATTCTAATAGTTCATTTAGAACTCTAATTGGGAATTCGGTTATGTTTTCTTCCAAGTAAGTTAATTGAAGTGGAGCTCTGATTGGGTCCTGGCAGAGGAGGCATTCCCTAGCTGAGGCTCATAGAGTAACTTTAAAAAGAAAGAAATGGAAGAAATGCTTAGGAAGACTGATAAATAAACTCTAGAGAGATTTTAATTATTTTCTTACTGACTGACACATGCAGGGAAAGTAGCCAGAAAAATCTGAAAAGGTGGAAGAGTAGAGAGCTTCAGCTGAGGTTTTAAGTCCATGTGTGTGAGCTCTTCCAGCTATCTGAATTGGAAACTTCCAACCTTTTCCAGGAGGGGACCTGTTTCAGTCCCCTTAACCCTTGGTAGACAAGTTGATGCTTTGAATACAATAAGTAAAGGAAAGTTGGGAGGCACATACAAAAATATTAGAACTTTCATCCCTCCCTTGGCCATTTTGGAACCTTCTTTGCTAGTCTAACTGATCTATCTGCAGTTCCTTGAGCATGCCTTTGTCTTTGTTACCTCAATAACTGCTTCTGTCTCAAACTCTGGTGTACTTGAACATCACTGGGAAACGTGCTGTAAACACAGATTCTCACATCTCACCCTCACTTTCTCTACGTCTTTGAATATTTTAGACACAATACCCACAGAACAATTTACTCCAAGATGAGCTCTAGCTCCCAAAAAAGTCTAATTTATTTTTTTAAAAGTGCTTCAAACACATGAGGAAAACTACAAATTAACAGCAATGAAAGTCTAAGGTTGTATATAATGAGGTTATGTACTAGCAAACTGCAACTTCACTAGCGCCTATAAGGTAAAGTGTGGGTACATTTTAGTATAATGGAGGTGGACCTGCCAAGTTTGGAATGCCTATGGCTGTGGGGAACCTGATTATTTGTGGAGTGGGACCAGGGATTTGCCTTTTAGAGCACTACCCAGGGACTTTGCTGTGGGTTCTAATGTTCTTTCAGAGGCTCAGCTCTAGTCTTAACGCCAAAATCAATCTGCCCTTCAACCTTCTCCCACTTGAGAACTATCATTTGAATCTTGGTGTCATTTTGCCAAATTCTTGTCAGGTAGATATACTTCTTTGGACCCAAAGGGAACCAAACAGGCTGGATTTAGCATGTCTATTGTTTTTGATAAAAATTACTTGTTAAGTATATGTTCAATTGTGATTTAATTTTTGTAACTTTGTAAGATTGTTCATATACATATATTCACAGACCAGAAAACACTTTGTCACCATCTGATCTTTTTGATTTATGTATGGAAAAAAAATTTTTTAAAGCATAAAATAGGTAGTAAAATACTCATCACATGAGAAGTTCAGAAGATTGGCTCAATCTTAGTAAATTATTTAGTACATTTAAATACTATAAATGAATACTTGTAATTCTGTTTGAAATAGTAAAGCACCAGGAAACACTGTTATAAATTAGCATTGCTAATTTGAAATAGTGACATTCTGAGGTAACTTTCAGCTCTTTCTGAATCTCTGACCAAGCTGTAAGTTAGGAAAGAATTGGGTGTCTTTCTTAAGTTTTTGATCCTGACATTCTGAGAATGAGCAATAATGACAGTAACGTAAAAATAGAATCCTGATCAGTAAACTTTAGCCTCCCTGTTTTGTGGTGGCTGGGAGGACAGAGAGGGTTACTGGAATTATTATATTTCTTCTGGGGTCTGTCTCCTCTTCCTAGCTCCTCTTCCTCCAGACACTAACTCTTTATCTTACTTTAGCCCCTTGTAATATCAGTGGCAAGAAACCCTAAATGACAGCAGTTGAGTTTCTGTTGTTCACAGGAATCATGGTTCAAAACAGAAATTAAGTTCAGTTATGGAAAAATGTGGAAAGTAGATTACTGTGAATGGTTTGTTAACAAAGATTTGTAGCCACTGTTCTGCCACCGGTGATACTGCCTAACTGGGCAGTTGGTTTTCCAGGGATAAGCACAGTGTTATTGTACCTACTAGATTCCGTGGGTGCTCATGGCCAGAGTATGTCTCCCTTCTTCCCCACTATTTCTCCTTTAGTTATGGGCTCTGACACGCCTGAGAAGGGACAGGAAGTCCTACTGCCTTTCCTCTCCTTCTCCTACCAGGAGGGCTTACCACAAGTTGATGTTTGAGATATCAATATTGTCAAAATTATTATTATACAAACAATGACAAGTTTTGCAGTCTTGGGTGGACTTTTATATTTCTTTTAAAAAATATTTATTTTTATTGTTTTTGACAGAGAGAGACAGAGAGAAGGGGGAGGGCCCAGAGCAGTCTCCATGATTATATGTCATCAGTTTTTGATATAGTTTCGTTCCCTAGGTGGGTGTTGACTGCACAGGGTAGGAACTGGGCCGGGGGCCTCCTTCATGGGAGGTACACCCCAGCGAGCTGGGGGGCCTCCCATATGGCAAGTTTGTCCTGGCGAGAACGGCGTTGGGGGCACACGCCAGTTCAGCATATGGGTCCACACAAGCTGGGGCCGAGATTCCATCTCTGGACCCCAGGGCTACAAGATGGGCACTCAACCCTCTAAGCATTCCCAGCATCCCTGATTTTTATATTTCTTGGGAATACTGTTCCAATTTTATAATTAAGGTTGAGTAATTAGGGTTAATAGGCAGAATTTTACTTTTCAGTCTCTGTCTTTCTTCACAGAGCATTCAGCCTGATTTTATACAGAGGAATGTCTTTGAGGCTAGAGCCATCAGGAGAGTCCAACCTCTTCTGAATTTGTATAAAGGACAAAAGAACGTTTCTTTCTCCCGATAAATATTTCTCTTAAATGGATAAAATTGGACTGTACATACAAAGAGGGAAACACGGGGTTCAGAGATAGGGCTGCAGAGCCCGAGTTCAAAGAAGTGAGTTTAATACTAATTCTTGTGATGGGATCTAAGGACAAATGACCCCACTTTGTTTGTGAAATGAGAATGATACAGCCTATTTTATGGGGCTTTTGTGAGAGTTATATTAAGTCATATGTATGATAGTTATTTCTGAAGTGCTGTATAAAAGTAAGGCATTATTATCAGGCAGCTAAGCAAAGTTAAAAGCTTCAATAAAACCTATCCTTTACTGACTAAAAGGAGACATTTTCTTACCCATGTGCAAACAAGATCTATTTGCCATTGAAAGTTAAGTTTTTGTGATTAGATGGCTCAGGAAGCAATAAAGATGATCAAATATGTCAAGGGAGACATTTTAAAAAAGGGATAAGTATATTATAGACAGAAGTTGGAGACAAAATACTTCTTTTAAAGAGCCATATCTATTCATAGCATATTTGGAAAAGTATTAAATTTAGGAATATGAGACCTAGAAATGTGATCTGAAGAATCAGGGTGTCATTCGTTATAAAATGTTTAGTCAGGCAAGCTAAGATGAATACTGGGAGATTAAATCATGGCAGTCCTTGAGGGAAGGATATGCACAGAGCAGGGTGTGTGCCTGTCAATTTGGCCCTGTATCCCGATCACCTTGATCAGTCCCTGGCCCATGACTTTTTCAGAAAGAATATAGAAGTTGAAGAGCATTATGGAGGAGAGATATATCACCCATGCTGAAATTAATATCTGAATCGTTAAAGAGAGATACACTTTTGGCTCAGATTTATGAACTAAAGACGTGAGCTAACTATAATGGCAGGCGGAGTCTTTTGACTTCCTTCATTCTCCCCAATTTTTGACCATTTCAGGTACAGAATGCTCTTCCCAAATGTCAGTGGTGAGTAGTCAACAAAACTTGGAATGAAAGAACGTAAGCCGTTCACTGGAGAACTTTAATCTCTTAGGTTTGGGATGGCAAACAGGTCAACACTTTTCTATTGTTTGTGGCTTCTGGAGGCATTCCTGCTAGGGATTCTCAGGCTACAGCTAGGCGATATGTGAGTTAATTGATTAGAAATATCTACCATGGGTTCTGCAGTCAGGCATGGTACACAAAAGCCTTGTAAAGAGTTTTTCAGCTTGAAGGTTGAATTTGTAAATGATTTCCTACCTAATGGACATTATGATAAGTTCTCATGATTATTATGGGATATGGCTTCTTATGATGACTGAAACTGGGGGGAATTGAGAAAGATACGCAACATAAATAGAGACTGAAACTGTGTGGTAGATACATATAGATCTGCTTACCAGATACACATGCTTGTGTGTGTGCAAGTATCCCAGCTTCTATCCACTTAGTTTGGGCCATGTGACTGAACTCTGGCCAATAAGATTTGAGCAGAAGTAGTGTACACTGGTGGTTCCCAACCTTTTTGGCACCAGGAACCAATTTCCTAGAAGACATTTTTTCGTGGACTGGGTTGGGGGAGATGGTTTTGGGATGATTCAAGCACATTACACATGTTTGTGCACTTTTGTGCAATTTATTTATAGTATTATTACATTGTAATACAAAACAAAATAATTGCACAACTCACCATAATGTGGAATCAGTGAGAGCCCCGAGCTTCTTTTCCTGCAACTAGATGGTCCCATCTGGGGGTGATGGGAAACAGTGACATTCCTCCAAAGTGTTGCTTATGTCTCATCTACTGTACAATCTTGTTTTGGATGCTGTCACTGCAGAAAATCCTGCTTCCCAAAGATTGAATGTTGGAAGTGGAAGCATGCCTTTCAGTGCTTTTGTGGCTATCTCAGGATATTCCACCTTGACTTTAATTCAGAACATGTAGAGATCTGAAGTTGTCTCAAACATACTTTTAAGGCCACTGTCATTTATGATCAAGCAGTTGATCCTCTTCTAGCACAGACAAAGTCAATTCACCTGGCTTGCTTACAAATGGGTCATGGATCCATTCCTTCCCAGTTCACGGTCTTGTGTGGTTGGGAAGTAATGCTCAAACTCTTCTGAAAGCTGAGATAGGTGATCATGCACCAGCTGGGAGAAGGCCCTGGCTCAGTCTCTTTCAAAATCTCTGCTAACATTTGAAACATGTCAAAAAATCCCATGTTCACTCTTTGCTCCTATAATTCCAGTTCAGCTTTGAATGCAGCCACTTTCTCTGCTGACTTGAACACAGTTGTCATTCTCTCCTGAAGTGACAGATTGAGTTCATTGAGCAGGTCGAATATGTCACACAAGTAAGCAAGTTTTGAAACCCATTCTGTGTCACTGAAATGTGCTTCCAGTGATGACTGGTTTTCTAAAAGAAATCTCTGGAGCAGCTCCCATAACAAAAAACTTTGGCCAGTGATCTACCTTTAGAAAGCCATCTCACTTCTGTGTATAAGAGAAAACATTTGTGCTCTGTGTCCATCTCCTCACAGAGCTGCATGAACAGACAGGAGTGAAGGGCA
Organism: Craseonycteris thonglongyai; assembly: GCA_004027555.1. Lineage (NCBI taxonomy): Eukaryota > Metazoa > Chordata > Mammalia > Chiroptera > Craseonycteridae > Craseonycteris > Craseonycteris thonglongyai. The sequence goes on along the minus strand of PVKE010016437.1, from coordinate 24,081 downwards.
GTACTTTAATGTGGTTGACGATTTTAATCATATCCTGCAAAACATTGTTAAGTTTAGGTGACATTTTCCAGCTAGCCAGCATTTCTCTATGGATGATACAGTGCGCAGACTCACATTCAGAAGCACCCTCTTTGACCCGAGCAGTGAAGCCAGAAAGCCATCCCGTCACGGCAGCAGCTCCATCTGTGCATGTACCCACACGAAGTGACCAATTCCATTTTCCTGATACGTAATCTTTCAAAGACTTGGATAATTCTGCCGCTGTGGTGTTGTTTGGCAACAAAAGTGCACATAACATATCCTCATGTGCATCCTCCTGAAAAGTATATCTCACAAAAACAAGCATTGTTGCCTAGTTGTCAACATCCGTAGACTCATTAGCCTGGATTGTGTACCATGATGACTCATTAATCCTCTAAAAATTGTGCCTCAATATCCCCTGCTACTTCATCATTCCATCTATTTATGGTGCTAGCTGAAAGAGGGACACATGCCACCTATTGAACTGCAGCCTCTCCTAAAAGTTCATGACAAATGTCCTTAGCAGCAGGCAGGATCAGCTTTTCACCAATCATATAGGGCTTCTTAGCTTCAGCAATGTGGTTAGTCACTAAGAATGATGCGCTCAGTGCAGACACATTTGATGAAGTGGTGGCCTTCAATAATTGCTTCTGTTCTTCGTGTTCACATTTGTCTTTTGAAAAACTCCAAAAGCTTGTCTTTTAATGCAGGGTATCTTTTAATGTAAAACAGTTTTGAAAGTTTCCTGGCTTTGTTGGATAGCTGGTCGCCACATTATCCAAAGTGGGTGTGGAAAATGTGAACCACCTGTTCCAATGAACCTGCAATGTAAGTAGGACTCCTTTTCTTTTCTCTTTTCCTTTCCTTTCCTTTCCTTTCCTTTCCTTTCCTTTCCTTTCCTTTCCTTTCCTTTCCTTTCCTTTCTTCTTCTTTATTTTATTGTTTGAGAGGAGAGAGAGAGAGAGAGAGAGATTGAGAGAGAGAGAGAGAGAAGTAGGGAGGGCCTAGAGAAGTCTCCACAGTTGTATATTATTAGTTGTGATATGGTTTCATTCCACACAGGTGGATTTGAGGCCATGTGGGGCAAGAATCGAACTGGGAGCCTCCTGCAGGGGAGGCAAAAGCTTTCGCCACTGAGCCATCCTGGTGGTTACCAGTTGTGCTGCAGTTCAGCATATAGGTTTGCATGGGCCGAGGTCAGGAATCAAACCCTGGACCTCATGATGACGAGGTAAGTGCTCAACCATTGAGCTATCCCAGCATCTGTATTTTTTTTTAAATGCAGCTTTCTTTTTGTTGGCAGTCTTAGTGTCTTCTGCAGTCTCATGATTGAGTCTTTCCCACTTTTTAAAGAAGCTTTCCAGTGACGTTTGCTCTTTTACTCATTTTGGCTAAGGTTGCTCTTAGGTTTACCAAAACTGTGCCTGAGATGAGCGCAGCGAGGGAAAGAGGTGCAGATAGAAGTGATAAATATTCGTGAAATAATGGCTGGCCATGTGCAGACTAAAATAAGTGTCAGATTCTGACTTAAAGTCCGCCACCAGATGCAGCTGTACAGTTGAAGTACAACAACCCACTCACCACTATAAAGCCTGCTACCAGATGCAGCTTGTCACTTGTCACTCACTGACAGGATTTTGATATGAGTCTGCGAGCAATTGATTTATTATAATCTCTGTGCAGTCAAACCTCTCTACTAATATTAATCTGTATGCAGCCACTCCCCAGAGCTGGCATCACCACCTCAGCTCCACCTCAGATCATCAATCATGAGATTCTCGTAAGAGCTGCAACCTAGATCCTCACATGCACAGTTCACAATAGGGTTTTTGCTCCTATGAGAACTAATACCGCTGCTGATCTGACAGGAGGCGGAGCTTAGGTGGTAATGCAAGCTATGGGGAGTGGCTGTAAATACAGATGCAGCTCTTTTCACTTGCCCACCACTCACTTCCTGCTGCGTGGCCTAGTTCCTACAGGCCACTGAACAGTACTGGTCCATCGCCTGGGGGTTGGAGACCACTGGTATACACTACATATAGCCCTGCCCTTTAGACACATCTCATAGTATTATCCAGGAAATCTCCCCTGCCACATGGCAGGGGAGCAGTGTGCTCTAAATGGTATAGCTACAAAAGACAGAAAGTCACACAAGTACCCTAAACTTCATAAGAGTAAGACCTAAACTTTATGGAGAGTCTGAATTTTGTTTATTGCAGCAACTAGAGGAAATTACTCTCATGCATACTAATAATTCCTGGGGGAAGTGGTTTGTTACTGTGATGGGAAAGGGCTTAGGCTTTCAGCAGGTTTGCAGGAACCTGCTTCCTAAACTGTGTCCTTGAGAGAGCACTTAGCATTCCCTGCCTATGTTACCATTAGGTCAGGGAAGTTTCCTAGATCCTGTGGACTCTGCCTACCCCTGGCTGGTGCAGAGCTGGGGATGGGCTGGGCCTTGGCTCTAGTGCCCTGTGCATGCCACTGTACAGTGGGTACATCCTTTAAAAAGTGTATTTCTAATAGCACCATTCCCTTCCATGAATTTCTGTTCTTGACCAGGTTAACTTTCAGCAAAATAGCAAAAAAAAAAGCAAAATTAAGACAACATAAGAAATCAGCTGCGCTGGCATTGGTGATCCTCTGTGTTCTGGTCTCACATGACCTTTTCTAGCCTCGTCCCCTTTGGGGACCTCAGCTGAGGTCAGTGGCATTGCTTAAACATTCCTCTTTTTCATCAGTTATCCTTTTTGATTTCTTACCTTCCTTCCTCTCAAGACTGCTAATGCCTAAACCTCCCACATACCCTTCTGCCTGGGCAGAAACAGTTCTTCCTATGTATGCTTGCGTCTGTACCTCTCTGAAGGCATCTCCACTATAGTTATGTAGTTATGATACTTACAGTCTACGTGTGGAAGCCTTCCTCCTGGACCATGAGCTTCTGGAGAGCAGGGAAAATATAGTTCTCTGGCTTACAGTCAAGTATTCTACAGCACACAGCAGAGTACCTACTGTATATTGAACAAATGAGCGAATAAATGAAAATCTCCTTTGCAAAGCTATGAATTCTCCCAGTTAAAAAATTATGAAATGGCCTCTATAGAAATAGGAGGCAATTTAAAAAAGAACAAGTAGGTAAAATATTATAGCTCGGAAAATGCTGAAAACATTTTATTTACGCAGAGTATCAGAATGCTGGGTGGACTTTATTCTTACTTCCCTCTGGTCTGGTTCTTGCTTTTTCTCTTTTAAATCACAGATCCATAGACAGTTGTTTTTAAGGGGTGGGGATGGGGGAAATAAAAGATGGAGATTTTGGATGAGCAAAAATACAAAACTCTCCTTTTTTATCTAAAGCAATTAGCTTGAGGATAAACAGCTTTCTTCGTAATACAACAATTGCACAAGTAACAGCAGAAGTCTTGGTGTTACACCAGTAAGAAGTCTGCAGGGAACTATCAGTGATATATGAGGGCACGCCAGAAGAAATCCAGCCATTGTCATTATAATGAGAATGGGTGCATGGCTGGATACTTTCTGGACAGCCCTGGTACATACTGGTGGCTGGGAGGACCTGTGGTTTACAAGCTAATTAATGTATAACAAGTTGGCTCTAGTTAGCTATCTGAGAGGTGAAAACAGCAGATTCAGAAAGACAAAATGTGCATCAGCATGTACATTTTTGAAAACTCTGGTTACAAACAATAGTTTGAGAGAATTGAAGAAAAACAAGTTAGAAAAAAACCAGTTTATTAAGTAATATCATATAAATAACTTGTTACAAAAATTGATTTGCAAAAGGCATATTTACTTTTTTGTGAGAAATCACTTTTTAAATTGCATTCTTTTGAAATGTATACGTCTAAGAAAACAAAGGGAAATAAAAGAAGCAGTTTCGAGGAGTGTGTATTTGCCATTGGACTACAACAAAAGGCCTGGCCACACTAAGCTAAAACGTAATTCTCTCAACCCCTTTCTTCTAATACAGAGAGCTTTCTCATGTAAACTGTGAGGTTATGAAAAAATCCCTAACTAGAAATGTTGATGAAAGCTGAGCAGCGATGGTTTCCATCAGGTGTTCTTATTGCCAAAGACACAGGCAATAGAGAGAAAAATGATATGAGCTGAGCCCTCCAGCCAATAAGTCTCCAAGGGTGGCATCAGCTTCAATTTATACTTGGGAGTATTTTTAATTAAACACAATCGATACCCAAAAGCTTTTATTTTCTGGATTTAAAAATCACAAATCACTGCAGGAGAATGCCAAATTGCCTTAGCTTGGTAATACTGAAGACATATGTAGCATTTATCCGAATGCCTATTCTTATGCAGTTTACTTTCAAAGCAATGAAAATAACCACAAACAAAACAGTACAGTGATTTTGAAGTGTTCCTATGTTTCTTTTGAGCAGATCGGTTTTATGTTTGCCATATAGCATTCCCCATGAATGCCTCATGACTCTGTACATTTGATTCCTTAATAAACACTAAACTAATAGATCATAGAAAACTAAAAGCTTATAGTAGGTGCCTCTAGACATATTTACATAAATAGCATAATCTCACAAAGAAGACCAAGATCTCATTAGAGTGGAATGCTTTTTCCACAACACTGGGTCCATGCCTCATTTGTCAAATTAACCCCATTTGAAGAGAAATTTGAGTTTGTGGTCCATGGGTTAAAAAAAAAGAGAATTAAGTAACTTGTAAAAGCTCTTTTGAAATTAATCTAATAACCCAGTGGCTCTTCAGCTAAGTGCCTTGGTCCTGTCTGAAATACAGTGGATAATAGGCTCTGTTTCCATATGACCTCCTTTCGGCACTTTCATCTGCTGGTTCTGTCGGCCTAATGTTACCCCCAAATTAAAAAATGAAAATGCATCATAAATAAGGTATTACAAAATGGGGAGTAGATTAAAGATTGTCTCAGCAATGCTTCAATTAAATTGGCGATGCAGAGGCCATAAACTTGTGGCTTTAAAAATGAGCTATTTCTTTATTAACTTTTAACAAGTGTGCGAGTTCATGTATTTCTTTTCTAAGCGGGTATTGCTGTGCACATTCAATATGGCTGGGATCTGATATATTTTAGTAGAGAATTATCCCTTTAGAAAATTATTCCATAAAGATGCCAAAGGGAGATTAAATATGCTGCAACTATAACAGTTGCTGAACTTTTAAGGGGATCATATTGGAATGCTGTATTCTCTGGAAAAGAAAGCTGCTTGTCAGACCCCAAGGAATAATTCATTTTCCTTAAGATGCACAAACTGAGTCTTAATCTTTCCTCTTTTGTAAACTGATAAAGAAGGCTGAGTTGTAGTTTTTCATGTAAACACAGTAGACTGCTTAGATTTTTAATCCCCTGCCACAATTGAAAAACGATTTCATCTAGATAAACATATAAAAAACAATATTATACTACAATGATCCTTTTCAGAGGCTATCTTCCAAAATAGTGGGGATTGTGACTTTTTAGAGCATTCTTCCAAAGTAATTATTCTACTTTAAAATTAGTGACTAGAATATACTCATTTATTTGGTGGTAGAAATTCTGGGGGAAAATGCATCTAGCTGGATCTTATTGAAATATTTAGTTTGTTCCCAGGAATTAACTCTGTTCTTTCCTTTCCTCAAGTATATAGGATCAAGGAATACCCATTCATAGTTTATACATTATCTCCAGTAAAATAGCCATTTCAAGGCAAAGCATTAGATAAAAGTAATTATTCAGCATACCAGGACATTTAAAATGTATACTCTTGAAAACAAAAATAATAGAAACATCCTAAAGTTAATATGGATCCATAAAATTTGGATGCTTCCAAGATAAAGATTTAACCTTAAAGAACCTTTTGCTCAACTTTTTGGGAGCTGAAAAGGAAAACTATACCACAGATTTTTTTTACTGAGTTAAAATTGAATTGCCAGGTTTTGTTCCATCTGAAAATGGAGTCAATTTGTATCTGAACCTCCCTGAATGCACCTAAACCATAAAGCTAAAAAAGCTCTATAAAAAACCCATTTATTTACTGTACCCAGATGCCCTCTCCTATGGTTCGATGGAGGCATCTTTGCTTCTCCCTCATTTGATTTAGTTTTTATTTGGGGACAAATATTTTCCAGGCTTTTCAGCAGAGAGTGTTCATGAAGTGAAGGGGCTTTAAATTTATGCACAATGGCTTAATATTTTTTAAATGTTAGCTTATTCCTGCAAACATCTTTACGGTTTGAAAAAATTATCTTCGTTGAAATAATAGAGGGAAAAATGCCTGAAAACAACCCGCAAAAGCAATCTGCTTACATTTAATGAGTTATAGTTTTTCAGTGATTAAAGCAAATATTAACATTTTTACCTCTTCCCATTTTTCATCTTTCTCATCAATAACATCTAATGTCAGTACAATGTGAAAAGTCAACTGAACACTAATTTTTTTTCCCTAGTGGTCTTTCATGTTGACCCAAATCCTTGACCTGATATCTTGGTGGGAAGGACGTTAAACCTGGGCAGAATCATGAAACTGTGGCTCTTACCATTACCATGATGTCAGAGAGTCTTAAAAGGAAAATATTACTCTACCTTGATACTTCCAGGACCCTAGTGCTAATTATTCAGCTTTAGTCACTAATTATTCATTTTCTTAGAGATTCACTTTATCATCAGGTTTTGTGATAAGAGATTAAATAGTTATTTCAGTACTTAGTCATATTAACCTTTGTATACTGTATCATCTTCAGGATGGGATAAAATTACCAATTACAGCTCAGCTATTCCACTACAGAACTACTTACTTTCACTTGTGAGGAGAGAATAAACCTTACCCTTAAACATTGGAAGTTACTAGCGTCATTCCTCAGACATTCCAATTAACACCAAAAGTTCAAAAGGAAGACTTCTAATGATAGCCTTCTTTTTATAGGACCATCTTTCTTGATTGAATTGGTTGCATGACATGAAACATAAGGACAGAGAACTCTTTAATTTTAAAGTAAGCCGTGTGATTAAGGTGCTGTTCTATTGCTATAAATAACTAGTTCTTATGAATTAATTTCACTATCTTTCTTCAGTACTTACCTGTGACTACAATCTGTATTGATTCATTACAGTGACGTCCTCCTGTAGCATTTTGTTTGCGTTCCTGTGTGTGTGTGTGTGTGTGTGTGTGAAGAACTAGCAAAAGAAAACCCTGGAAGCAGAAAATAAACCTAAGCAAGAAATACTTGGTAGTATACAGGGAAATCCTTTACAAAGTAGGAAACCATTCAGGAAACACGAGGAATACTATGGTTGTAAAATTTTTTCACTGTACATGGGTAACCCAGACACTACCTTTCTCTTATTTCAAAGGTACTCTCTTTACTTCCTAGCTAACACACTTATTTAAAACAACTACACAAGTGTGTTTCCAACTAAAAAATAAGTGCTGAAAGGACATTTTTGCCAAATGGAAATGACACTAAGATTACCTGTAGAAAATAATCATTAATTGAAAATAAATCCTTAAGACTAATAATGGAAGTCAGCATATTCTTAAGTATATATTATATGTATGTATGTATGTATATATATATATATACATATATATATATGTATATATATATATGTATATATATATACACACAGAGCCTTTTTTTTTAAGTTTTCAAAATAAGGATGTTTTTATTACAGTACTTTGGAAATTTCTGATGACTACATATGTAAGATTCTAATGAGAACATCACTGGGTCAGCCATATGAACTAAATTATTTGAAACTGCCAAAAGGATTAGTTTGTTCAGTTGGGTCCTCTGGATAATACTTTATAATGCTAATTGCATAATTAGAGAAACAATAGATTGGATAGATTTACATTACTTTTCTGTCATAGTTTGAGCCCATTACTTTAGCATTAGTTCAAAGACAAGGATGGGAGGGTTGCCATGGGAAACAATGTTAAAAACAATGAAAAAATATTAATGCTTTTGAAAGTCAGCTATCATTTTAATTATAATCTGAAACACTCTTGTTGAAGGGAATGCAAGTTTTCCCTTTAGAAGCATTATTTAAACATGTCATACTCATATGTAGGTTTTCACCATGATTTCAACTTTCATCTATGTCTATCATGTTATACAAATATATAGTTGTTTTCAGACGTGAAGGGCAGGGTATCAGGTTCAAGTGTGGCGGGCTCTCACCACCCATTAAACTCTAGGACTGGGATTTAAGTTTTATTTCATCTACCTTTACTAATGAAACTTAATTTTGTAAGAAGGATTTGAAGAATATGAATTATTGTACTTCACACTGCTACTTTCAAGTATATATTAGAATAATACTGATGACAACTACAGACAAGGAATTAAAATGTAGCTCAGAAAATTTTCTTCAAGAACTTTTAGACAAGTAGACTTATTTGTAAATAACCTACTTATGGTTGAAATAATTTCAAGTGGTTTATGGTACATTTGGTGGCCAAAACTTTAAAATGTACTAAATATTTCCTTAGTTAACATGAGCTATTTTTTCTTTCCCTTTGGATGGTACAAGAGCAAACTTTTGCATGTCTAATAAATAACAAATTATGAGTTAGTGGTAAGGAATGAGGTCTTTCTTTCTTATTTATTTATTTTTTAAAATTTTTGGTTGTTTTTGAATATCACGATTTAATTTGCTTCTACTCCTAAAGAGGAACAAGAATCTTAAAATATTGGTGAATTTCATGTTTTCAATAGTCATTGGTTCAAGAAAAAGTTCTTGAAGAACAAACAGGATGGACAGATGTCATTTTAAAATGATCTGTGGCCGAATACACACCCATATAGAGTTCACTCCTTATCTCTGTGTGATCTGACGCACCAAGAATAACGTCGCAGTCATCCCTTCCTCACTCCTCTTCCTAAAAGCATATCTTATCATTAAAGAACCGTCCCTCACCCATCAGCATGTGAAATGTGTAGTCGCAGCAGCCAGCTGACCTGAGGCAATGGAGTGTTGTACAAAAGGCCAGGCCGATGGAACTGGGCATGTCACTACTCTCCGTCCTGGTCTCCAGCACGGTGCCTGTCGGGCTGACATGGTGAACTGGATGCACTAAAAAATAAACATTTGCCTCTTGGAAGCTCATAAAAGTGTCCTTAGAAAAAAGTCTCTTAACACTGGATCCACATGAGTGCAGCCACTGACTTTGGGAACAGGCAGCACAGGGAACCCTTCACGGAGCAGTGGATAAATAGAAAGAAAGAGCCACACCACCTATCTCAGTGTTGTACTGGAACAGGAAAAAGGCAACATATTAGGAGTCCTTGTCACTGTCCACCCCTCCATACATATCTGCGAGCTTTTTGAACCGAGGGCCCCAGTCACTTAGGTAATCGTAGTCTTGGTCTCCATCCGTGGTCACCGACTCCAGCGAGCTCAGGGACTCGGCCACGGAGCCGGTGCCCTCGTAGGCATAGGTGGCCAAGGAGTCGTAGGGCGGGGCCGTGGGGTCTGTGTCATTGTCCTTTAACCTTTGGTTAATGAAATCTCGGACGTCAGTGTTGTCACGAGCTGCTGGAGTCCGTCGGGGTAGAAACAGAGCTTCGGGCACGATGTCCCTTCGTAATTTGCTGTCCTCTATGGCTTCGGGATTCCTCAGGGTGCCGATGTCAAAGGCCTGCGTGTCCTCCTCTCCACCACCTTCGTCGTTGTAACTGACAATGTTGTCTCTGATGTCCTCTTTGGAAATGATCAAAGGTTCTTTTTTCCGCTGCCGCCTCAGGGCTGCAAACAACACCACTGTCACTGGAAGCAGAAACAAAACAGAAAGGAAAGGGAGAGTTAATTTGCCACCCCATTAAAGCCAGGAAGGAACGCTGGGCTCCAAGGTGAAGTTTTAAATAAGTTCTCTAGCAAAGTGCAGACTCAACTTTTCTTTCTTTAAGGATGCACTTGTCTTCATGCATGATCAAACCGGGACCCAAAGACGTGGAGCAAATATTTGAAAGAAGGGTACAATTTAAGGAGAGAACAAAACATTGTCATATTTTGCCAGTAGTTCCTTTTTGCTTTCAAATGGCAAACTAGTTTCCAGGGATGGCAAAATATAAAATACTAATAAAAAACAAAGCTCAGCCATAGTGAGAGTACTGCAATAAGAGTGCAAATTATGCTGAACACCTAAAATACTCTGAAACTGCTTAAAAGAAGCACAAGGCTGGCACCTTCCAATGTGTGGAAGCGTTCGCATAACTCCACATCTAAAATAACGTCTGCACTGTGCCTTCTTTTTTGTTTTCCTGACAAAAGCGTAAAATTATTTTAAAACTCAAAGTCGAGATGTGAATATTTGAGTATTTGCAAAACTTTCCCAGAGATGAGGACATATTACAAATAGGCAATACCTGGTGAGACCCAGAAACAATGAAGAAAGCTATTTTGCCCTTCAAAATCACCCCATTCAAGGAGGTCATGTAATAACACAGTCAGATTATTTCTGCTTGAGTTAAACAAAATAAATGCATTTAAGTGGGAACTTTAAAAGAGAAATCTTGCCAAGATTCGTGTTCTGTAATTTTGTTTCTCAGATGCTCATTCTTTTGATTTCTCCTCCTAACTCAAATTAGAGGCAAAGCAAGGGTTGTGTTTAAACAGCTCCTGATGTTTCTTCACAGCTGGCTGGATAGAACACAGCTGCTACCTGTAGAGAAACATCTACGAATGGACACATGTAAACACATAGCAGCAGCTTAGAGAGAAAACAGCTATCCAGGGTGGAAAATGCACTGTTAAACTGGGTTTGTCCAGGGGAGATTATTACAGGCAGTACCGGTAAGGTCTGTTTATTCTCTCATCCATAACAGGGTCCCATTTTTGTAAGCCATGAAAATTGAATTATCATAATAAGAATTACAGAATAATGGCTTTTGGTGGGTATGCATACCTGCCTATACCTGTATAATAACAGGTACTTGCCTACCCATGTGTCATTATATTAACAATTCAGGTGTTAATAGTATTAATAATTGATTAACCATTGAGAGAGTTCTATGTGCCAAACATGGGCTAAGAACTTTATATACTGATCTCCTTTAATTATCATAATAGCCCTACAAAATAGGCACCATCATTATAACCCCATTTAATAATACATAGAGGGAATTGAGGGTTAGAGATGTCACATGCATGAATAATTGAAGTCCAGGTCAAACAGACTAAAACGCCTGTGCTCTTAATTACTATGCTTTGATATGTGTATGTATTAAGACTATTTCTGAAGGAAATGCAATTTTTCCATTTTCAAATGTGTGGTTGTATAATTGTACACATTCTCTTTTGCTGCCAGAGAGGTGTCTAATGCCACATTTGTTGCATCTGTCAGGGTAATTATTTATTCATTTATTCAATAAATATTTATATAGTGCCTACTCTGTACCAGGCACACTACTAGGCACTAGAAGGATGGGAGTCCTTTTGTGTATGTTTGAGAGGAGGTATTTGTTTTTTGGGGGGAAGATTGCATTATTGAGGAAGTGACGTTTGAGCAAAGACACAAGGAGTCAACCAGCATTCCCCAGTGAAGAGGACAGAGCTAGAAGAAAGGTCCTGGAGCGAGAATGTGCCTGGAGTGTTTGAGGAACAGCCAGGAGAGCCTGTGGCTAGACCTGAGGGAGCAGGGAGAGGAGAGAAGTAGGGAAGGGCCCCCTGTTGTAAGGCTGCGTGCCTTCACTTTATTCCGGGGTCTGGGTGGCTGGCAAACTGCAGGCCCTGGGCAGACATTTGCTTGCAGTGTACCTTTTATACTGGTTTGCAGCGTGATTTGTGGCATGGATTTGTAAAACAGAGGAGCCTTTGGGAAAAGAGAACAGAATTAAGCTAACTCACTCTCAATAAATTTATTTCTGATGGACATGGGTTTATTCCATCAAATAAGACAAAATAGCAGACATTTACCGCCTCCTAATTCTTCCCAGCTGAAGTTACCTGTGAGTATATCTTTTATTTTAGTCCTATTTGCAACTGAAACTTTAGTTGTCTGAGTGAGAGAAGGCACATTCTGTCATTCAAAGACATTTATTCACTGCCTCATTCTCCTACAGATACTACTGATTATATCTTTTCTTATCAGCCCCATGCACATCTGCACAGACTATCTTGAGAATATAACTGTCTATCAGGAAGAGCTTTCCAAAACTAACTTTAAAACACCAAAAACATGAGGTCTAAGCACACAAAGTTCTAAGAAGGTTCTGAGAAGGTAATGCATTGAGGAGGTACCCTTTCCAATAACTGAGCACCTCCTCCCTATTCCCTTGAGGCCAGAGGAGAGCAGTAAGATTATTACAGAGGGGGAGACCCTTGGACAAATTTGTGCTCAAAATCCCATCAGAAAACTAGAAAGTATGAGGCAGTTCAGATCAGCAGACCAAGGTTTACTTAAAAGATCTGACCTTTCTAAGTCTGTTCCCTTCTCTGAGAAGAGAATCAATACCATGATGCCTAGTGTTGTTTTCAAGAATGAGTTAATATAGGTGAATGGTTTGCAAACTCCTAAGCCCCAGAGAGACATGAGATATAGTAGCTGTTATACTAAAGTTTTAATATTTGTAAATAAAACAACGGATGCCACATGATCTACTGTATTTTTTACTCCATAAGACGCACTTTCCCCCCCAAAAAAATGTGGAGGGAAAAGTGTGTGCATCTTATGGAGCGAATACTGCAAAGAAGAGTGCACGTTGGGGACCTTAATGATGCCGTGGGGAAGCTTGCAGTCAGATCAGAAAGCAGGGACTCATGGAAGGAGAGCAGGTCCAGGCAGGTCAGGTGCGTCTTATGGAGTGAAAAGTATGGTACTTTTTGGCTACAGATTTCCTACAGGATGTGGGAGGCACGAAGGCAAATTAGGAGTAAGAGGAGACTGCAAGTTCATTGAAGGAAGGAGATGAAAAGGGAGTATAAATGGAGCTGGTTAGAAGGAAGGACAGAGGGAGGAGAAAATGGGTAGATGATGAGGGAATGGAAGGATCACCTCTATGAGATGGAAGCCAGCCCTCCTTTTACAGACTACAAAAGAGTCCACGGACTTGTACACAAGTACAGGCCTGCCAATCCAACCACCTAAAAATAACCTTTTTTAATTTAAAAATATTCATATCCTTCTCTTCTAAAACAATAGTTACAGACTCACCATTAGAAATACTGAGTTGTCTTTGCATGCTGTCGGTTTCTATTTACCCTGATACCTTAAAATACTTTCCTCACAGATTAGTTGACAAAGAGAATCACAGTTCTGTAGTTGAGTTTTAGGGTGTTGGTTATCATCAGCAAAGTTGATCTGGAATGTAAGGCTCTGAGCAGGGATCCCTAGGTTTTCTCCTCTTGGAGAAACATTTTCAAAAAGGTATCCCACCCCTATATAATCCAGCTTTCCGAACTTCTTCCTTTTGTTTTTCCCCATCATGTAGGCAAGCTCTACCAATCTTTTATTTTTGGAAGGTCTGCATTGACTAACACTTGATTTCTTAGTTCACAACAGTTAAGAGTCTATTGAGCATTTTGAGCTCCACTTGTATGCTTACTTGGTGGGTGGTAAGAATTTTATTTGAATCATTGTTAGACCTTGATTTTTGCTTTTATTGCCTTCATTTCTTTTAGGCCCCAGATTTACTTCCATGGTCACAGAAGTTCTTTATTACTGAGAGTCTGAGAAATAATAGCCTGTATGTATGGCAATCATAGAGCATTGCTAAGAAAGTAGTTATTTTAATATGTGTAGATCCAAGTAAGTTTTCCAGTTAGAGAACATTTTTTTGCTTTGTATTTTCTTGTATGAAAGAGAAAAAGTCATCACATTTGTCTTTCCACTTTCTCAATGATCTTTCAACTTTAACTTCATAGAAAGGGCCTTCATCATAGACTCCATGCCCGAAGACTTTCTCTCTTTAAAATTTAACAGTGTTTGGCAGGTTAAATATTAACCAACAAATGAAATAAAAAGAGCATATTTATGTTGCCCGCAAATCCCCCTGAAATTTATTCCCAGTCTGATAGGCAAGAGATACTTTTGGAGCAGTTTGGTTCCCAGGGTAGGTGAAGCAAGGTTCACATCTGCTCATTCTCCAAAGCCATATCTAGTCAAGCAAAAACTAATGCATGGTCGAACAACACAGATTCTCAGCATGTAACTCTACTCACCTAGATCGAGCTGTATGCCTTAATGGGGAAGGCTGGTAAATCTAGAGTGTCACAGTGACAGTGTGAGCCCCTCAGCATGGGGAGATAGGTGGCAGGGAGAAGCAGTTTACCTAGTAGGGTCACGATGCACAGAAGGATGGCAATGAGAGCACCCGTGCTCAGTCCCGTGGGGTGGACGAGAGCCTCCGCATGGCAGGACTGCATGTTCCCGTGGTGGTCACATGCACAGACCCGGACAGTCACTGTCCCAGTGCTGCTTTGGACTGGGTAGTCGTTGTCTGAAATGACCACAGGCAGCAGATAGGTGCTCATCTCGTGTCTATTATAGCCATTTTTCCGTGTTAAGATTCCCGCTGTGTTATCTGGAACCAGAAAGCAAAGTGGTGAATGTATGTGGATACTGGTGTCACGTAGTTGATCAATTGCAAGAGGAATAGGTAGATATACTAGTAGATACAGATATAATTATAGAGACAGAGAACGTAACTTGGGCTTATTTACCTTTGTTGTCTTGAATGGTAAAGTTGGAGCCACTGGCTGCTTCCGGGCCCAAAGAGAATGAGAATTGGTGTCCACTGTAAGGGTCGTCTTTGTCAACTGCTCGGAGGATCTGAATCAACTAAAGCCAACACCATAAAGTTGTCATAGGTTTTGCTCACTTAGTGTTTCTTACAGTTTTGTGGTAAATTGTTTGACGAAATAATTCCTAGCTTTAATTAAAAAATTGTAGCCTCTAAGGGATTTATAATGAATCCACTCTATTCAAAGATCTGATGGGTTGGAAATAGATCAAGGGGTAACTGTTCATTGTGAGGTTGTTCTGTGCACTGTAGGATGTTTAGCAGAAAGCCTGGTCTCTTCCCCTTAGATACCAGGGACAATCTTTTCCTGTGACAATAAAAAAATGTCCCTGGACATTGCCAAATGTACCCCTCAGAAACAAAATCACCCAGTTGAGAAACACTGCCCTGCAGTGATACAAAGCTAAAAAATATCACAATGATCTATGACAACATTGCAACTTAAGAAAATGGAGGCACTCTTTGGTCAGCCTGTTTAGAAATGCCATCTCGGCATATTACATAGCCGTCGACTTTCAAAAAAGCTTTCTAAAAAGAAAATTTGTATATAAATCACATAACTTCAGCTTCCCACTTTAACATGTACTTTAGAAGTGCACTTCTATTTTGACAAACTGTAAGATAATTTTTATATCACTGGCAGAACAGACTTATTTCAGATGAGGACAAATGTGTAAAATGTTCATGAATTTGTATTACTTGTACAGATGGGCAATGTAAGTGGAACTATGAATTATAGGCACTTGTAAAATATGTTCTAGTTATTACTTTCCAGTACATATGGTGATTAAAACTATCTGCTTACCAATAAAGAATTTTCCAATAAAGCTGTGATTAATCTATTTTAATGAAAACTTAAGACTGATTTGGAATCAACATCAGACTTTAAGACTGATGAACTTCCAGTTCTTAAAAACTGTTTGTTCTCATATGCAAGTTAAACATTCATCTTGGTTCTTATTTCTTTAGTATTCACTTCATAGATAATTCAAAACTGGCCCTCTGCTCTGTTTATCATCTGAATAATTAGAAGATCTAAATTAAGCTGACTAAATTAATTTACTTCCTTGTGAAACTCACCTGATCTGCTTTTGCTTTTTCACAGACAAAGGTTTCATAGAATTCAGCAAATTCTGGGGCGTTGTCATTGACATCCAGAACTTTAATATATAGAGGTACTCGGCTGCTTTGCTTTGGATTATCTGTAACACGCCAAAACGAAAGGAAGAAGCATTCATATGTTGGTCACCTGTCCCCTTTAGACAATAATCACTCTCCTTTCTCATTCATACACAGATTTCCAAAGGCTGTTGTGAGTACCAGAGGGCATTGTGTACCAACGCAGTCACAAAAAAAGTAGGATTAAAGTTTTCGGTACTTCTGGTCCACCAGGTACTCGTGATGGAAATACCTAGTGGACTAAGTTACTTATGTTGATGTATCATAAACTGTATCATAAATGCCAGAGAAACACAAAATAAAGAAAAGCTTTCCTGCAAAGGAACTTTAGACAGATTTTAAAGGAAGCCAAGGAAACAGGCAGACAGGGAAAATGTCAACAAAGGAAAAATGGGTGGTAGAGGTAGTGGGTGGTGGGAGATGAAGGATTTGTTATCAGTCGTAGTGCTTTAGTTTGAGTGCTGAATATGATCTAGACATTGTGTTATATTGTCTTATTTTATTCTTATACACTTCTCAGATAGATACAATATTGCCCACATTTTATGGGTGAGGAAATGGAGAAGTTACATGTTCACAGAGATAGGAGAAGGGCGTAGATTCAGGTTTGAGTCTGATTGACTCCAATGCCCCGTCTGCTCATCTAGGATAATGATAGAGCAGACTGAATGTTTGCGTTTGAGAACCTGAGATGGGCAAAGTACTTTGGTTGTCTTCTATTATAATCTCCTGGGTGGTTGGGAAGATAGATTTCTGGCCTAAGAATTGGGAGTTGGAGTCTCTCATCTCAGTCTTCATTCAGTTTACTCCTGTGTCTATTTGTTCATACACTTCATTAATATTTAGTGAGCTTCTAATATTTTATTTGTGCCAGCCACTGTTTGGGGTACTGGAACACATGGGCAACATAACAAAGATCTTGCTTCCTGGAGCTTTATTTTAGTGGGGGTAGCAAACTGGAGACACACAAATTTATAACGTGTCAGATGGTAAATGCTATGGAGACATTAAACCGAAAAAAGGAATTGGAGAGAGATGGAGGTATCCAGTGAATGGAATGACCAGGGACTGCTACTCTGATGAAATGACATTTGCACAGACATAAATGAAGAAAGGGATTAAACCATGTGAATATCTCTGGCTCTCCAGATAGAGGAAATCACTAGTGCAAAGGCCCTGGAGTGGGAGCATTTAAACAGGCTCTGGTTTTTGTTACAACAAAAGGTAGTTAAGAAGTTTAGATAACAATATTCATAAGCTCCTTCATATATAAAATTTTGCTCACACTATTCTTCAGTTAGAGCTGCTGAAGATAAAGTTTTAAAAGGTCTTTACCACTAGACATTTCAAATATAGAAGCTTTAAATCTTAAAAAAAGAAAATTTTAGACACAATGCTTAAAAATACAAATAAAATGACTATTTCAGTAAAAAAAAGTTTCCTGATGTTAAAGAAAATGATCCTATTTGGTGGGAAATGATTTTGTAATTTTAAAGCTTTGAGCATGGTCTGTTATTGGTATCTACATTCATCCCTCTACATAAATTCTGAAAAGCAAATTCCTACGTAACAAATTTATAATGAGTTCTCATCACTATCAAAAAGTAATGCTTCATTTTGCCTGTACTGGTTATTTACTATTCTACTCAACATCCTTCAGCCACTCAAATCTCATGAGGTGTATTGACACAGAATACTACTGTAATATACCATTTGATAGGGAATGTTTCACACTAGATACCCAACTGAGCTAAAAATGTTTGTAATTTTAAAATCAAAACCAAAAACTAAAAAGTGGGCTATAGTTTTGGAACCCATTTTTAAACATTTAAATGATATTTTGAAGAATATCACGATTTTAAATGTGTACGATCATTTTATTTGAAGCATTCTTTTGGCACTGTTTTTCTTTGCCCCAGATTTCCTGGGGACTGCCATAAAATTAATCCTAAATTATTTATTGATTACTTGATGGTTTGTGTTGGCCACTTTGCTATACCATGGAAAATGTAAAATTTATATATCTTCATTCTGGAACAATTTTGAAATTGAAATTCTATAGAAAGCTAGAGGGTGAATATCTAAGATTTCTAAGCAACGCCTACAGGTTAGAATATATTTGATCCTCTGACCAATACACACAATGTCTAACCATGAGCTCATTTTTTTTCCAACTGCTTCTGTAATGTTCTGAGTTCTGAGGTTTCTGAAATCAAATTCAACGTATAACAACTCAACCTCAGTTGACAGATGCCTTCTGATTTTACTATAGGGAACAAATTTTTTTTGTTGAAGAATAAACTGCTGAATGCCCATGTTTGCCTCTGCATTTGTGAATGAACCAATACGTGTCTAGAAGAAACATTATTGCAAATCATTACAGGGCTCTCTTTCTCAATATGTATCGAACCGGGTCATCAACACATGGTGGCAAGTTTCAGTTGTGCTTCCCAGCCCTTGCTGGAACATTCACTCTGTCAATCAAGGACAGCAGTGCTATGGGGCTAGACTTACTGATCTCTGTTGCTATCACTGTGATGTTGTGCCACAGCAGGGTTTCTCGGTCAAGAAGTTTCGATGTAAAAATGGAACCATTTCCTGAATCAATGTTAAATATTCTGTCCATATCTGTGTGTCGATCCACAGAATACCTGAAAATACAGAGGAGAATTTTAAAAACGTTTTCTTTGCATTTGCTATCCTCACATCATAAAAGAATTTCAAGAATATGTTACACGAGTTTTTCAACCTATAGCACATATTTTAATATCTGTAACTTAACATGAAGCAAAATATTCTGAGGAATTAATTCTTTATAACTGAGATCTTAATAGTAAATCCACCAGACAAATGATATGATTTTGAGTATCTCCACTAAAGTTTCTCTTTTGATATGTCATTTGGATCAAGTTTGTATAGTAATTCTTATAATTTAACTCAAATCTTTAGAGCATTAGATCTTTAATGTGTGTGTGTGTGTATGCATAAGCAGGGTTATTGGCTATTTGTCTATTATCCTTTTTATTTTTAGTTACATTCAAAGAAGCAAAAATGGTTCATGTGGCTGAGGTTTAGTGAGGAAGGAGATGACCACGGTAAGGAGCTGAGATTTATTCTGAATGTGATGTGACTCTACCAGTGAATTGTAAGTGGGAAGTGTCACAATCTAAGTCCCATTTAACAAAGATCAGTGGTTGACTCCAGGAGAATGGTTGGAAGTATTGACACGAACTGATAGAAGAGAAGTGAAGAACAGGATTTGGGGAATATCATAAGTTCCAGTTTTGATATGTTGAGGCTGAGGTGCCTGAGAAAAGCCCGGGTGAGATATCTTGTCTGAAGCTCAAGATAAAGCTCTAAACTGACAACTGGGTTTCCTATTCAACTGTCCAGGAAGAGAGTGTCCAGTGAAGGAGAAAACACTCAGGACAGGATCACGTAGAGGATGAACGGGACAACAGAGATCCATGAAGACTAGAAGAGTGAATGCCCAGAGCAGATAGGAACTTAAATATTTTAAAGAGTAGGAACTTGATAAATATTTGAGTTTAGAGAATTCAAAGAAAATTAAGAAGGACAAAGTCTTCAACACTGGAATTGATGGAAGACTAGTTGATTTTGAGAGATGTTATCTCCTCCATAAATTGATTATTTATAAGTTCTTGGAACAACTAACATACAGTGTTCATCTATAAATATATAAACACTGTATGTTATGAGGGGACCATTAAAGAGAAAACTGAGAAGAAAGTTGATATGTTAAGGCCATTTTCCTTTCAGCTGGGTTCTAAAAATTTATATCCTAGTAGATTTAAAAATGTTAGCTCAGCAGAAACATAATTTAAGTATTAATAAGTGACCTAATTAGTCATGTACATGTGGAATTTTTATGAATGCTCTAACAAAAATAAACTCTTGTTACTAACTTACAATAGTTACCATGTCCAAGATTCTATCTCAGTTGATTATTTTGTTTTAAAACATAATTAGTGAGTTATAATAAACAATGTATTTTATCTTAATACAATATATTTTTTCAGCTGGTAGTGGTCAAAATAAAAAAGACATTTCATTACTATAGGCTGTGTAAGCCTGACTTTAAAGAGAATGAATGAAGATCACTGTGTATGCCAAGTTAGGTTATAATAGAATTAGTTTCAATTTATATAAACCTAATGTTTTATTATCAAAAGCCTCGAAACAGATGAAACAGCTATTGTTTTTTTTTTCATTTATGTCATGAATCAACATTTATTAAGGATTTAGGCAACAGCATTGAACTTGATCACCTTTCTTCATTTTTAATTTGAGAATGATAAATATATCACATAATTAATTATCAAATAGGAAATCTCACTATTCATAGATTTTGAGAGAATTTTAATAATTATCTATCTATCTATCATCTCTTTATATATAATAATAATTATTAAATTTACTGGGGTGACATTGGTTAGCAAATATTATATAGGTTACAGGTATACAATTCTACATTATATTGTCTGTGTGTTGCATTATATGTTCACCACCCAGAGTCAGTTTTCTTTCTATCATCATATATGCAAATATATTTTTCCCTTGTGAAAAATGCCCAGCTTAAGACATGTTGCTTGTTGCCTTTATAAGCTGTTATAATTATATACAGCAGTAATCTTTTCTTGTCTGTTCTTCCTGCTATAGTTTTAAGTTTTACAAGTAATCATATTTTCCCATCAAGCCTTGAAATAAAGGAAACAGGGTGAGAAACTTTTAACTGAAGACAGCTTTTGATTTTAAAGAGAAAAGAACTATTTAGGAAATACCAAAATGTACATTATTTCTTTTAATTGGGAGATTTAGGTAATCTCCCAATCAAGAAAGAGGCCTGAACATAAAGCCTTACTTATTTGTTGTTTTTCTCTCCATATTATTTTCAGTTTATTTTCGGGAGACTTACTGCCCAGCCACATTAATTGTAATCATAACTGATAAGAACAAGGTAATCAGTCTACCACAACTGTAGCAGATTATCCTGCTAGGTAGCCTTTTTTTTTTTTCCTTTTAGAACTTTGGTGCATTTTATGATTTAATAATTTTGTTCTAATACATCCTCAAGTCAGGAAGATTTGTGGTTGGGGAAAGGAAGTGTGTTTGCATGTAAATTTTTCACAATATATATTCATAATGATAGCTTATGAGACTCTTTCATGGAAATCAAATGTCATTTGTGGTAAAGTTATTGGAAAAAATTATTTTATGTGATAGAAGAATTAAAGATTTGTACCTGCACAATGACACATTAATATTTGGGGGAAGAATTCTCTTGTATTAAATGTGTACTTAATATACTGTCTAGCATGTAGTTGTTCAATATATGTCTTGAATAACCAAAATCTATGTATGGATGTGCTTTACTAATATAAGAATCAATTTTATCCTATAAAAGGAATCACGGGAATATACATTTATATACCAATATATTTATATATATTTCTATCCTTAAGTTTATATCTATATATCAAATCTATAAATACCAAGGGAGGGCTGGTAAAAACCTTCAAAATTAGCTGGCAGCCAACCCAGTCTGATAAACTAATTACTCCTTTTTACAAATACAAAATAATGTGGTGGATAAAAATAGTCTTTGCTATAAAAAAAGAAAAAAAGAAAGAAAAAAAAAAGAAGTAGACATAAATATTAAGCCTAAATTCCCAGAAGACATTATCTCTTTCAAGTAAAACATGTTGACCAATCAAAGAGGTAGGCAGAACTCTTATTTATAAACTTTCTGCATTTATGCTTTTAAATTGGTCTTGACATTGACTTGCTAAGGTTTTTCTTTTTATGCAGTTAGAACAGACTCCAAGTAAGAGAATAGTTGTGAAAGTTCTTAAAATGATTTGTTATGCAAGGGAAGGCCATCATTCATTTAAAAAAATTTTTTATTAATAATATTAAGGGTAGATGGAGGAACACTTGATCCATGGCGCTTACATGTGGTTACTTTGGGTTGACCATAGTCCAATTCAGGAGTCTATAAATAGTCCAGTAGAATGATAAAACAACAGAGTCTATTTTCCCAATGACTTAAAATTAATCCCTGTTAAGCCAGGCATTTTTGTGTTTTAGATGTCGGACTTACCATAAGGTTTTCTTTGAACAAAGGGCTCAATAGCTACAAAGTTAGAAAATGACTGCCTTAAAATATCAAACTCTTGTCTGCACCGATATTCTTCATGTACAGACAGTGTGATCCTTTAAGAAAGTAATTTGGATTAGGTAACACTTCTACTCAAAGCTCTCTAATGGCATCTTACCTCGATCAGAATAGAATCCAGTCTTTACCAGGGCCTACAAACCCCAGAAGAACCTGTCACACCAGCTCACAAAGCTTTCCGTAGCCTCACACCTTACCACTCCTTGCCCTGTTCACACTCTTGTATCTGTACAGGCCTCCTTGTTACTCCCAAGTGCCAATCAATCACACCTTGCCCTTGCATTTCCCTCTTCTTGAAATGTCCCCTCTCACCCCAAATATCAGCCTGCTATTCATCCCTTCATTTTATTAAAATATTTACTCAAATTTCTTCCTATCGAGGTCAAGCCTGACCGACCACACTACCTAAAATAGTACCTCAGATAACTCATTTCCATACTCTGTTTTCTTTTACTGCTCACAGTTTATTTTCACCTGACATATTATATATTTGCTGTTTGTTTATTTCTGACCCAATTAGAATGCTCCATGAGATCAGGACTTGGGATTGTTCTTCATTGTTTCCCCCAAGACCTTAAACATGCCTGGCACGAGGCAGGTGTCCTGGTTTGTACATATTTGTAAACTCCCTGACGAGCATTCCTCTAGCTTCTCAGCCTGCTTGCTTTCTTTACGGGAAATAATTTACACAATGATTTTCTGGCTTAGCACTTTTCTCATTTAGTCAATGAAGCTACTGGCTAAAGGCAGGAGGCTGGTTTACTCCAGTACTTTCATGATAAGATTCTAGAATCCTGAAGCCCCAGTGTGTCAAAGAGCAATGAGGCTTTTTTGCAGTATGATTTATAACTAAGGTATCATATAAGGAAAGTACAGGGAAAATAGAGCTTCCATACATCGTATAAATTGGATCCAGCTCTATTAATTTCCCCAGGATTTTACAGACATATATCATGAATCAGTTCTCATTTTGTTCTCATTTTTATGCACGTGTGCAAAAGAAAAAAAATTATGCATCCAAATGGAACATAATTCTGTCCCTACGTGTTACATAAGCGTTCCTTCCACACTTGAAAAACAAACTCTCACCGTGCTTTCTCCATTCACATCACACTTTAACAAATTTATGACCTTTAACAAAAAAAATCCGAGGTCATTCAGGGGCATTATCTCAACTATTTATTGTAAGCAGTAAACTCTTTATCGTTCGTTTTACGTTTATCCTCCCCCAATTTTGTATTGTTAAAGTTTATGCTGCTGCTAAAATAATATTTATGTTGAGCAAGGAGAGAAAAGCTGCTGCTTAGAGTTATTTTTCGGGAGGACACAACTGTCAAATTGTAAAGAAAGGATTCATCTTTTTCCATTTTGCAGGTAGATAAACTGACTGAAACTTATGAAAGAGATGTGTTGCAGAAGCATGCTTACTTGACAGGATTCCTGGCAGCATCCGGGTCTTGGGCTGTGACTGAACCTATGGTCGTGTTTATTTGAGCATCTTCTCTTATTTGCAGGATGTAGGCCAGTTTGCTGAAGACAGGGGGCTCATCTACATCTTCTATGATAATTCTAACTGTGGCTGAATCTTTGAACGGACCCAGGTAGAGAAAGCGGGGTTCAACGTGAGGGTTGGTGGCTTCCACTTTGAGGGTGTACACTTTCTTCTTTTCGAAGTCCAAGAGCTTGGGTGGGGAGAGGGGGGAGGATGGAAGTGACATATTTAAAGCAGCCAAGACACAGAAAGCCAAGACATGAATCATTGTGAGCGCAAATCACTGATAAATCAATATGATCATATTGCTTAGAGACAGCACTACACAGTGTGATTTTGGGCAAAGGCATGGGAGTTCAGATGCCACATAGTTTTGGAAGAAAGTGTGGGCTGAAACCATGTCTGCCGCTGCCTTGAGAGTAGGTGCAGGAGTACAAGGCATACAGGGCAGGAAAGG
>PVKE010016436.1:0-31997 GCA_004027555.1 Craseonycteris thonglongyai | reverse complement strand
CAGTTCAGCACGTGGGTCCTGCCTGGGCCGGAGCCGGGATTCGATCCTCGGTCCTCATGGCCTCAAAGCGAGCGCTCAACCCGCTGAGCCGTCCCGGCTTTCCCCTCTTTCATTTTTTAATTGTTAAATTTATTGGGGTGACATTCATTGGTAAAAATTTAAAAAGTTCCAAGTGTACAATTCTACATTACATTGTCTATGCATTGCATTATGTGCTCACCACCCATCAGTTCTCTTTCCATCACCATATCTTTGATGCTCCCTCTAGTGAGCCACTTCTAAAATGTGCCAATGATATTTAGTCAGACAATTAGAACTGTAAGGAACTTTCTAGATTAACCTAGTATGTGATCCTCATTTTATAAGAATATACTTTAAGTCATTAGTAGCAAAGGGACAGTTAAAGTCATGGTTCTTTGTTAACGCATCATGTGCCACTCTTAAAATATAAAATGCATAAAAATTGCAGGGTCTAATTTACGTATTTTGAGAAAGGCACAGTGAAGTTCTCACAAGGGACAAACCACAAACATCTTAACTTATGGAAATAACTACAAATGTATCATTCAGGAATTATTTAAGTCCTTAATCTCATGGGATAAAAAATTTATATTTTTTAATATATTAACTGACGAACTGACATGTTACCAAGATGTACTGTAAGATGAGAATGAAAACTAATCTTTATGCTCACTTTCACAGATGCATTAAGATAAACATCCTACTATAATACAAATTACTCTAATTAGTTAATAAATATGCTTGAAAATTCAGACTTACTGTAGCTTTAAATACTTTGTCCAGATTTACATCTTCATTACTCCATAATCTCAACACCTTAAATTAAAACATACCAGTCAAAAAAGTACTCCAATCTTCATTTGCATATAATGAACACAGTTAATGAATCAACATTGTATTGTGCTGTATATATTATTATGTAAGTTTTAAAACTCACCTTATTATCGTGTACAACAATATACTCTCCAGTTTGAAAGTTGCACACAGCTGGACATGTTATAATTTGACCTTGTTTCACTGACCAGCTCCCCAAGGGTTTCTGATCAGAAACCTAATAAAATTAAGATAACATGATATTCAAAAAGTCAATTGATGACATTTAAGCAATTAAATTTACAATCAAAACAAGTCATTAAAATGACAGCATTCAACAAATTTCCTAAATTAAAAAAAAAGTAAGTATTCACAAAAAGATAAATACTATATGATTGCACTTTAGAGAGTAGAACGGTGGCTACCAGGGACTAGGGAAAAGGGGCATTATATTTAACAGGTACAAAGTTTCAGTAATGCAAGATGAAAAGAGTTCTGGAAATGGATGGTGGTGACGGTTGTCAGTCCAACAAGGTGAATGTACGTAATACCTTAAACTACACACTTTAAAAAGATGGTTAAGATAGTAAATTTTATGTTAAGTGTATTTTACCACAATTAGAAATATAAAAAGCCTTTTGAAAAGTAGTTAAAATGAAAAATATAAATACAACTAAGTTCCTAAAATGTTTTAAAAAGGTAAATCAATAAAACTTTGCTAATAATCAAGAGTACATTCAAAAAACTGGTTATATTGTACTTTTGAATAAGAACATGGGAAATTAAATAGCAATAGCTGAGATCACGCCAATTCCAATTAGCCACTGCATTTCTATACAGGAATTCGCAAAATTTTGTCCATTTGACAGGTGAAAAAAACCAAGTGTCATCAGAAGAGTCAAAACAAGCAAACAGTACAGGGGATTGTCTGAGACCTGTTCCCAAGACTTCAAATTATAACAGCTAGCTTCTTAAAAACACGGAAAGCTATGTTCAGCAGCACCCCCACCCCCAAAGTACTTTCTACACGACCACTAAAAGCAACGCTGCTTAAAAGGGGCGTTAGGATGAAAAGGGGGCGGGGCATATATATTTCCCCGGGCTCGAATCCAAGATTTATTGACGTCGTTGATAACAATAAAATTATTCGTAATCAAGATTCCCATCAAGATACCAAGAAAGCAAACAAAACAAAAACCCGCAAAACTTTTCCTCGAAGGAAAAAGCGTACGAACACAAGACTAGACCAGTTCCAAGCGTGTCAGTCATCCTCTCCCGCCCAACCAATCTCCGTCCAAACCCGTCTGTGGGCAGCTGGGGTGACAGAGCCCCCAGGAGGCTTTTAGCAAGGTCCTCTCCGGGAAATTCGAAGCAAAAGCACAGGTTTCCTTTCATTTCCGAATCTAACCCACGTGCACTTAAGACACTCTGCCGTCTGCACCTCGGAAGTATGCCCCTCTCTCGGGAAATCACCAAGTCAGATTCTAGACTTCATTCAGCGTCTGGGGAGGCCAAGCCGGCTTTCCACTAAGCCCGTTCGAGGGTCTTTCTTTGCAGCTCTGAGAAACAGAAGGCTCCGGCTCCGCAATGGGCGAGATGGCAGCGGGGGCGCTCGGACCCCATCGCCCTCACCTTATAGAGGATGACAGTCCTGCCATTGTCCGTTACTAAAAACTGGTCTGTCTTGTCGCTCTGCTCCACGCCTAGGAGTCCGTCAGGCCCGGCACCCAAGGGTACCGCAGACAACGTGAATTGCTCTTCCAGGGCTGCCATCTTGGGCAAACCTACCCTCTGCCGCGCATCGCTCCCGGCAGGCTTTGCGCTTTGTCTCGCGAGAACTAGGAGCCCAACTGGACCGGAAAAGGGAAACCTGCTCGCTAACCTGCGACTTCTGGCGGCTGGAGAGGGTTGCGCAGGGCTGGGGACCCCGTCAATTGGGCGGGGCTTGGAGTTTGCTTTTAGACTCCACCTCCCAGGCCACGCCCCAGCGAGTCCCGGATGTACTTGTCTTGGGAGGGGAGGTGAGTAGGGGAAATCTCACCTGCTTGCTATTGAATCCCTTCTCTCTTATTCCTCTGTGGACTTGAGAAGCCGAAGGGTGTGCTTGGCCAATGGCTGAATATAAATTCGATTTCTTTTTTTTTTTTTTACATTAAGCGAACTCTCTAGGACAAGCTTTTCCAACCCGTGGCCTAAGGGCGGCATGCAGCCCAGGAAGCCAAAAGATTGTACCGTTACATCCCCTACTCTAGGAATTCCTATCACTCACGACCTCATGGAATAGGGTGACCAGACGTCCCGCTTTTCCCCTACTCTAGGAATTCCTATCACTCACGACCTCATGGAACAATGTGCCAAAGAAAAAATATTCATCTCTCCAGATAAATTCTTAATATGCTGTACCTAAATGAAATGCCTGATCCTCTTGCTTCTCAGAAGCCACCATGGAGCTCTAGTCTGCAGCCTTCTGGGCCTCCCAAGTTGTCTCTCTTACCACTTGTTTTCTGAGCCCCAGGGGGTAGTCTCTCTAATTTACAGGAAATTCAAATTTATCTAATGAAGGAGTTTAAATTGAAGGTCCCTAGGGCAATTTTTGGCAAGACATTCCTGGGGGAAGAGTTCTAATAAACTTGACTGATACAATCATGTAAAAAAATCTAAAGATAAATTGTACTTGTTCTTAAAGACCGTTCAAATAGGCAGTTACTAAACAAACATGTACCATGTATTACATCCCAGGGCAAAATGCCTCCACATCAGTTTAGATTAAGCGTCCACATGCATTGCCTTGTGGGTGGAGTTTCCTTATGGTTACATCACAACACTGAAGAAAGGAGGATATTCAGCAATTGTGAAGGAATCGAATACTGTAAATTCTCAATAACGCTAACAGGACTTTGTTCGTTGAAAAAGAAATACTGTGAGAATCTGCCTTAAACATCTTGGCCTCTGTGAAATCTTTTTTCCTTCCAACACAGTTAATCAGCTTCTCTACAGTACTGAACCTAGTTTGATACATATCGCCCCTCTGTTCAACCCCAGCCTACACTTCTCCAGGAAGTCTTCCCTGACTCTCTGAGTCTGATTCAGGGCACCAGTATTGTTGTAACATCCAGTACTTGGGCGACTTACTTACTCATATATCTTCTCCACTATGTTTATTTCTTTGAAGGAACTGTGGATTTATCACTGGTATCTGGCATGGTGCCTGTCCCATAAAAATCTGGGACTAATAAATAAACAGTGAATTGAATTTGTGCTTTCCCTCTTCTTCATCTTGAAGACTTTAAAATAGGGGTTCTTAAACTTTTGTATTTTCAAAATTCCTTTACACCCTTAATATTTATTGAGGACTGTAAAGAGCTTTTGTTTGTTTTTTTATAAGGATTTTCTCCTATTCTTTTTTTTTTATTATTGTTTCTGACAGAGAGAGAGAGAGAGCGAGAGAGAGAGAGCGAGAGAGAGAGAGAGAGAGAGAGAGAGAGAGAGAGAGAGAGAAAGAGAGAGAGAGAGATACAGAGACAGAGAGAGAACTGAACTGGGGGAACTCCCCAGTTCAGCACATGGGTCCGCAAGGGCCGGGGCCAGGATTTGATCCTCGGTCCCCAGCCCTGCAAGGTGAGCGCTTAACCCACTGAGCCATCCCGGCTTCCCCAAGAGCTTTTGTTGATAAGGATTATATCTAGGGGAAGCCGGGATGGCTCAGTGGGTTAAGCGCTCACTTTGCAGCGCTGGGGACCAGGGATCGAATCCTGGCCCCGGCCCGTGCGGAACCATGTGCTGACTGGGAGCTCCTCCAGTTCAGTTCTCTCTCTGTCTCTGTATCTCTCCCTCTCTCTGTCAAAAATAAATAAGGATTATATCTATAGATATGTACTGTATTAGAAATTAAAACACGAGGAATTAAAATACGTATTTATTTTTTGTTTTTTTTAGAGATTTATTTTTATTATTTTGAGATAAGGTGAGAGAAAGAGAGAGAGAAGGGCTAAGTGCCCAGAGCAGCCTGCATAGTTGTATATCATTAGTTTGTGATATGGTTTCATTCCAAATAGGTGGATGTGGGGCCATGGGGGTGGAGGTGGGGGGCAGGAACCAAACCAGGGGCCTCCCACATGGGAGACAAGAACCTTCACTGCTGGGGGTCAGTGGTTACCTTTTGTGCTGCAGTTCAGCATATAGGGTTTGCATGGGCCAGGGCTAGGAATCGACCCTTGACCTCATGATTGCAAGGCAAGCGCTCAACCTGCTGAGCTATCCCGGCATCCCCTGTATTTATTTGTCTTTAAATAATCAATTCATTACATGTTAACATAAAATTTTTATGAAAGTTGATCTTAAAAATAATTTAGTGAGAAGAGTGGCATTGCACATTTTTTCAAATCTCTAATGTCTGGCTTAATAAAAAAAGTACTGGAGAGCTGATTCTGGGTCTTGAGCACGTAATGCAATACACAGACGATGTAATGTAGAGTTGTACACCTGGAAACTATGTACCGGTAATTGTTACCAACCAATGTTACCCCAATAAATTTAACAATAAAAAAAATAAATAAATTACTGAATTCTTACATTTGCTTCTACATTCAATTTATTGTTAGCACATGTAATACAGCTTCTGGACAGTTTCAGAGTATTCCCCCAAGAAGAAAATTTTAGTTAAGATGACCATCAATGGCCTTTGTGAGAGGGTGACTTTTTTTTTTATTGTTAAATTTATTGGGGTGACATTGATTGGGAACAATTAGATAGTTTCCGCATGTACAAGAGAGGGTAACTTTTAAGTAATGACATGGAGGAGGAGAGGGAGCAAAACATGTGGTGAGAGCAGTCTCAGCAGCAAGTGCAAATGACCTGTGGTACATGTGGAGCTTTAGTCAAAGGCTGTCATAGTTGCTCTAGTTATCCAGGTGAGAAATAATGAGGACGCCATCATTAGAGAGGCCTTCCTTTCTACCTTGTCTAAAACAAATCTTTTCCATCTCTTAACTCAGCAACTTATTTTTTTAAATCATAGTTTGTAATTATTTATTTGTTTGCTCACTCACATAGGCTCCCCCATATCATAAGCTTCTTGAGGATGGGGTGGGAGGTCCCTGTCTGTCCTGTTCACCTACCTATGCATCCCCATTTCATAGCACTTAGTAAGCACTCAGTAAAATGTGCTCTTTGAATGAATCACTTTACATCTTTGTATTCATGACACCAGCTATTGTGTCTGAAATGTAAAAAAGAGTGTAATACATATCTGTTGAATAAATCACACTTACATGGCAAGCCATTGTAATAGATGGGTCATGGACTTGATCCATTAGGACAAACCAAGACTTACTGGCTGAAAAAGTGGGAACTGCCCTCGCATGTTCATCGGTAATTTTGAGTCTAAGTTTGGTAAACTATTAAAGGAGACTGCAATCCTTTTTGGGAGGACAGCAGCTGGAACAAGGGAACTAGGAGTCTTCAGTAACCTGGCCTAAGATGAGAGCAGGGCAAAGTGTTCCACTTCCAGGACATATCAGTCAAGGTCAATGAGCAAGATCAAGGCCTGGCTCTTCATCCTGAGTGAGAGACATGTAAAGGCTGGTCTTCAAAGGCAGCTGTGACCCTGTACATTTTACTGCGAGCTGTGGGTGTTCTGTCTGGATTGTTTATCATGTTTATGCTGCTTGGTTGCCTAGCTGTGAAGTCTGGAAGAAGATATCGCCTTTCACATTCAATTCCTGGAATAGAATCAGGTGATAAATATACAATGGACAAGTCTAATTATACAACGGGAAGGAAAGGATGTCTGCTCATATTCAAAAGGGAGAATGTTACCCATTATGGACTTTTCATGGAAGGTTGACAGTTGGTGGA
The DNA here is from genome assembly GCA_004027555.1 of Craseonycteris thonglongyai. Lineage (NCBI taxonomy): Eukaryota > Metazoa > Chordata > Mammalia > Chiroptera > Craseonycteridae > Craseonycteris > Craseonycteris thonglongyai. Next base: position 25,307 of record PVKE010016436.1, on the reverse strand, counting down.
ATGTGCATTGCATGAGTGGGCTATAGTAAGCGCTTTGCCAGAGGAACATGTCTAGAAGGACCATTTCTAAAAAGGATGGATGGTAGATATATATATCCCACCAAATCTCCATATTATATGGAAGCTGTGGTTCTTAAGGTCTAAGATGTTCTGAGATACGTTTTCCATTTTTAGAATCTCAAAACATCTTTTTTATTTTTAGTGCTTACTTCTATTTAATTGTAAAACTAAGACTAAAACAAAGGGCATGGCGAGGGTTGGAAAAATAGTATGCAAGCAGGCACACTTTGTTTTATGCTGTTTACTTTATTGTGCTTCACAGATATGATGTTTTTGGGGGCTTTTGTTTGTTTTTTTCATGTAGGTAACACTGGTTAATAACATTATATAACTTTCAGGTGTATAACATTATAAGTTGGTATCTATATACACTATAGCATGCTTACCATCTAAAGTCTAATTTCTACTCCATGCTGGGATGGCTCAGCAGGTTGAGCCACTTGCCTTGCGGCCTTGGGGTCCAGGGATCAAGTTCCAGTTCTAGCCCCAAATCGTGTGGGTCAGCCCTATATCCACCTGTGTGGAATGAAACTATGTGGAAAAACAAAACTGATGATGTTCGACTGCTCTGGGCCCTCCCCCTTCTCTCTGTCTTTCTCTGTCAAACAATAAAAATAAATCTTAAAAAAAGAAAATACAGGAAGCCCAGTGAAATTTGAATTTCAGATAACATAATTATTTTTATTTTTAAGATTTATTTTATTGTTTGAGAGAAGATGAGAGAGAGAAGGAAGAGGGCCCAGAGCAGGCTCCATAGTTGTATTAATACATCATTAGTTGTGACATGGTTTCATTCCACACAGGTGGATGTGGGGCTGTGCAAGGCAGGAACTAAACTGGGGGGCCTTCCACATGGGAGGTTAACTTTCACTGCCGATCCATTCCAGCCGTTACCAGTCGCATCACAGTTTCAGCATGTGGGTTTTGCACAGGCAGGGGCTGGGACTTGATCTCTGGAACTCGCAGTTAGTATGAGGGTCTGTGTATTAAAGATGACCAATGCCATTAGCTTCCAAATAAATCACTCTATTCTTAAACTTCTAGTTGAGTGCTTTTTGGGGGGGGGGATATAGATTTATAAATTGTTTAAGTTTTAGCTCAGTAATGAAGTGAGTAGGAAAGAAGCAAGATAGTCCATGTCATTGACACAAACATCTCCATTTCTCAGCTAAACATTTTTTTGTTGGTTCCCTGGTAAATAAATATTAGCTATACCTAGATTTTTGAAATCTAAATTTTAATATTTGGAGGTAAAGAGAATGTTTAAAACTTTTTATCATATTAAAAACTTTTTTTGTGGAATTATATTAGACTGAATTTCAGTAAAATTAAATTTATTATAGCAAAAAAAAAAATTAAAAAAAATTTTGTTTTTTGAGAGAGAGAGAGGCAGACAGAGACAGACAGAAGACGGAGGGCCCAGAGCAGTCTCCATAGTTGACAGCATTAGTTTTCCATATAGCTTCACTCTACAGGTAGGTGTGGGGCTGCACAGGGCAGGAACTGGGCTGGGAGCCTCCCACATAGGCCCCGGCAAGAACTGAACTGGGGGCCACATCCCAGTATAGCATATGGGTCTGCCTGACCCGGGGCCAGGATTCGATCTTCCAGCCTCAGGGCTGCGAAGCGAGTGCTCAACCCGCTGAGCCATCCCAGCTTCTCCCCCAAAATAATTTTTTCACAATATGAATTTAGGGACTTTTTCCCTGACATACATCTACTTAATACCTATATGTTATTAAAAGTAGACACACAAAAGGAGTCCTCAAATAGTATAAGGGCTGTGTTCCCAAAGCAAGTCTAAGAGCTGGTTGCTTTGAACTCAGATCATATTTCCTTGTGCTGTTAGGAAAATGGGGTTATCTCTTGGATTAGTAAACCCATTCAGTGCAGCTGAAGGACCATCAGCATCACCTGCATGTTAGACCATGTTTCAATAGGAAAAAGGTTTAAGAAGTCTAGATGGAATGTCAGGAAGACATCTTCCAGACAAGGGATGGTGGCTTCCACGGTTTCAGTGGGGGTGGAGCTTGGGAGAATGAGTTTGAGGGAAGGTGTTAGAGATCCAGTGACAGGCATTCCAATGGCTGGGACCAGGATTAAGGAGCCATTGTGTGCAACGATCATGAATAACTCAGGTGTTGAAGCTGAAGACCATCTTTCAGAGGAAGGTGAATTCTCATGCCCCTGTATGGGAGAGAAGACCACGTGGAACCTTAGTGGTCTCCTTCATTAGCTTCCAGCGCTCCCTCTGGGGACTCAGTCCCCTCAGAAGACTGAGATGATTCTACTTCTTAATCCATCTTTCCTTGGTTTTCATCAGAAGGATCAAGAAAGATACAGTGGAGAGGAGAGGAATTCACCAAAAAACACTTAAAATAATTCATATTTGCATCCAGATTGAAGAGGTTCATGTTCAAGATATGTACGTAAAATTTGTTTCTTTTTTTTTTAATTGTAGACTTTTATTTATTTATTGTTTTTGACAGAGAGAGAGAGAGATACAGAGACAGAGAGAGAACTGAACTGAGGGCACTCCCCAGTTCAGCACCTGGGTCCGCACAGGCCGGGGCCGGGATTTGATCCTCGGTCCCGGGCGCTGCAAAGTGAGCGCTTTACCCACTGAACCTCCTGGCTTCCCCAAATTTATGTTCCTTTAGGTATGTTTGGTTTAATTTCATTTAAAAGGAATCAGCCAGTAGTAGCTGAGTAGTATTTAGGAAATCTGATTAACAAAATGTTGGATTTTCGGGAAAGCCGGGACGGCTCAGCGGATTTTCTAGTTAAACTTCTGTGTATTTATCAGATCCGTCTCAAAAGCCATTCATCAGGTTAGGGAGGGTGTCTTATATTAAAAAGCCTTTTCATTTAGATGTAAATTAGATCTACCTGTCAGAAGAGAGGTTTTTGACATTTTTATCTCCTGACAATAAACAGGTCATGTTGCTCAAGAGTCTGAATATAACATATTATTGACCTATCAGATCATCTGAATTAACTTTTTTGCTGTTTTTTAAGATTTTATTGTCTGATAAGAGAAAAGGGGGGGAGGGCCCAGAGCAGTTTCCCTAGTTGTGACATATTAGGATTTCCTTCCACACAGGTGGACATGGGGCTGTTCTGAGCAGGAACTGAACAGGGGGCCTCCCGCATGGAAAGCAAGAACTTGCGCTGCTCTCCCAGTAACCAGTTGCCTCACAGTTCAGCATATGGGTTTGCACAACCCTGGACCTCACGGTTGCAAGGCAAGTGCTCAACCTGTCGAGTAATCCTGGCATCACAGTTTTTTTAAACCATCCAAGTATCCTCAAGTTAATTCTCTTTACAGGAGTAAAACATCATTTTTTGACAACTTGCATGCATGAAAACGAAGCAGGTTTTGTAAGTCTGACTTCATCTGTCCAGTTGAGAATAAACCGTGTATCCTTTCTCCACGTCCCATCCTGAAATCATCCTATATGAAAATGTCTCTCAACACTGAAGCTTTGATGGGCTTGGAACAATCAACATGTATATGCACATACATCTGGTTATTACTCAGGCTGTAGCCTCACGTTCGATGAGGGGGAACCAAGCACCTGTTGGAAGGATGAGTCTGTGTGCGTCACTTTGGGTATTTTTTGGCTGGGTAGTTAGAGTGGCACCCAGGTTTTCCTGCAAAGACTCTGGCCCGGAAGGCACCATAGGACTATTATCAGGCCAGACTTTCTTGCACACAAAGTCCCCTAGAACTGAGTCTAAGTACTGGTTACTGGCTTGTTCCTCTTTCTTTGATGGCTTCTTTCCCATCAATCCACAAGTCCACTATTGCCAACATGCCCTTGAGAAAAGTGAAGCTGAGAAAGAGAGAGAAGCTACACTTGCAAAGAAGATGGTTTTGTAGTTTATTTACAACAGAATGTAAGAAAAAGTAAGTTTTTAACAATAATAAATAACTGGGGGAAAAAACACATAACGGTCATAAGAGGACACCGAACGATGGCATGTGTGAGGGTCAACTTTTGCTTGCTTTGCTTGTCGTCTGTAACACTGCATTCTAAAACTTGGTCCTTCAGCAGTGACAGCAGTAATATTGACTAACTTAACCAATCAAGATGCCAGCTTGAACGGTAAACACTAAAAATGACACTTGAAGCTACATAGAAGTGGCACAGGTAGCAATCAACTCAGACTTCATCTTGGTGATACACAGAAATTGAAGGGAGACTTGCAACTCAACAGACATGCTTTCAATTTTAAGCAGAAACATTGAGGTTTATCCTAAAGCATCTGTTAACAACAAATTACAATTAATAACGCATCTGGAAAGTTCTCAACATATTCACATTCTCTTATTGCACTAACTCCTTAAGAGCTTAAACACTTACATTTGAAATGCAAACAGACTGTTTTGAAGGTAAGAGCCTGGTCCCCATGCTAATGCTGAGCTATTGTGTAACACTTTGGTTTCAGCAAGAATGTGTACTTTTAAACTGTCTGTGACCAGTTACAGTCACTGGACAGATACTTTTTTTAAATTTCAGGAATAATGGCTCAGACAGCAGATTGTCACCTAGCTGACTGGGTAAGATGATTAATCAGAAAGGGACGAAAACTATTTAGACAATTCTTGTCTTAACTGAATACACATTATACGAGGGCTGTCTGGAAAAAAATCGAGCCATATATGCCTCTATTTCTCATATCACATGGCTGGATACTTTCCAGACAGCCCTAGTAGGTGAGTAAATTATTCTCTGGCCCTTCTCAAGAGTAAAATTTCTATTGATCTAAACCAGTCAGGGACCTTTTGTCTCTGAGCCATGAAGAGATGCTAAGGAAAAAAGAATTAAAAAATACACAAAAATCTATTAGCCTTGAAATTTTCATAGATAATGATTTCTCAAGAAGTGTCAGAATCTATTCTCTTAGGTCACTGACTTTATTATAGTCTTAAAAGAAAACTACATAATTACTTTTTCTGGGGGGGGAATCGTGTGTTTTTTTAAGTGTCTGTGTTACATACCCACAACTGCTACTTAGAGACTTATTTTCACCACCAAATATGTGATTAATAAATACCTCCCCAAAATTAAGACCATTTCCCTCCCTTACACAGATGCAAAACCATGAGAAAGATTTGTAAATTAGTTCACCAGTGAATGCATACTGGATCTGTTCTAACTGCAGTCACCAAAAAATGTCACGGCTTCATATTGTTAAGTTTTTCCTTTGCTTTGTTTTATTATAGCCCGAAAGTAGAAAATGAAATGGTTGTCAGAGCTAACTTCTGACAAAGGCTATGGGGTAAAAACACTAAGACCTTGTTATCCTGGGAAAACAGTCAAAGCAACAATGTTGCACTCCAGCCAATGAAAAGCACATGGGCATTCTGTACTTCAAATCCATCCGAATAGAATGTACAGTCATCCTGATGGTCTTTACTACCATCAGAGGTGAAGGTGGTGTGCACATATGTGTTATTCTGTGGATTATTTAATTTGGCTACCAGATTAGCTGGTGGTGTCTGATTTACCATACTATATTTATATATATAGATATGTATATATACAGGTATAATACAATTTTGGTGAACAAAGTTGAAGGTTTCCACATTGCAGACAGAGGCACTGAGTTAAAGATTCTATTTCCTCCCAAACATGCTTAATGAATTCAAGTTTCTTTTTTTCTTCTTTTAAGGTTCCATCATGCAGCCGTTTAATTTCCTTCTTTATAGAAATTGTTAATGTTCTATATACACATTTATCGTAGGCTTATATCCCACAATAAAGAAATTTATGTGTGGAGAATGTGAAATGACACTTGAAAATCAAAATGGATAAAATACTGAAGTTATTTATGCTTGTGATGACTGGATTAAATATTCAAAGTAGCAATAGAAATATATGCACCCCCCCTTTAAGAAATGCCCGCAAACCACATGGAGACAGAAAACTGAACATATTTTAAGAATACACATTTGATGGCTAAATATCACATTCTTACCAGCAATGTGTAATTGTTGTCTGTGGTGGTGTGCTGGCCATAAGAGAAAGAAAACTCACAGAGGGAAATCAGAAATGAGCTTTCTAAAGCATACAGAATTGTTGACCTTGACAGCAGAAGCTACTTTACAAAAACGTAAAACAGCAGCGGAATGAATGGGGAAAGTAGGTGCTGGGTATGTTAACAGCCTGCACAAAATAAATCCATTCTATTAGAAAATGATGATCCTACCCCATCCTGATTTCAGCTGGCAAATTCATGGTAAGCAAATGCATACACTACCACTGTCTTCTGAGAATAGAATTTTGCTTTGCAAAGCCAAACATTCATATGAAGTATTACCGTGCAGAGAAGGAGCCGTCGAGAAATCCAAGGGGTTTGATAAAAGATTAAGTTTTCCCACAAGCAAGAATCATGCTACCATACCATGCAAAGAGGTCCTACAACAAGGCTATCATTCTGAGGGAAGAGATGCACTGTTGAGCTAAGCTATTTGCAATTGGTTTCTCTTGAGTCCTGGGTTTATTTTTTGAGCTAAACGTCAACCTGTAGATAAAGAAATGATCTTGACAGTCTGGTGTATGACTTCCACTTGGTGCTGGGCTCATGGGGCCAATGTCTGCACCTTGGGAGAATTTGAAAGACACCGTGCAGGTGGCTGAGCACTGAGGGAGAAGCAGGCAGAGTCCACTGGCTGAGAGGCGGTGAGGAGAATATTTCCTTTGGAATCTGCTTTGGGAAGGTCCCTTTCCTGAGGTTGGAGGTTAAGGTCAGGAAGGCTAGCTGGGGGCTTGGAGATGCCCAACTGGCTTGTTCTCTTCTCTTGGAGGACCAAAAGTAAATGCTAGATTTGACTTGCCCTTGCTTCATTGTTTAAAGGCAGTGAGGTGCGAAGGTGGCAGATTTTTCATTTTCAGTTATAGGAGAGTTCTCTTCCTGTCACTTTGGTAAATGAATGGTCTTGCCTCCTGTCAACCTGGACTCTCACCTGGCATAACCAACTACCTGCAGAAAAGAAACTTAGAGGGTCATCTCGTATCACTCCTTTTTACTCTACAATTAGGAGACAAAATTCTGTTCATTTCTCTCCTCCCACTTGAGAGTATTTACTCAACTTCTGTGACACTCCCAGTATCTGGATTTCAAGTAAGGAGCAGAGAAAGACGGTCTTTTTTTCTAAGGTCCTGTGATGGGCAATCCTTTCCACATAGTCTGGGTGTTATTAAAAATAAAACCAGGAGGAGGATGGGAGACCATTCTCTTTTAAAGGGTGTCCAACCAGTCACTCCGACAGAGTTCAAGTCCAGAGAACATACTCTACCCATGAACTTCTTTGAATAGGCAAATAGTCAATGAATTCTACTCAATCGCAAATTCTGAGCATGTTAACAAATGATCGAAGCTGACAAGTTAAGGTTTGTTGGTACCTGTAGAGAGAAAGGATGTTTGCCTCACCTGGGCCTCTTGGTTCCTAACCCAACCCTTCCAAAATCAGTCAGTTAAGGTCACATTCATCCCTGCAATTCTTAAGATTTCGGAGGCCACGAGGGCACAAGGGGGAATGTTATTAAAAGACAGAAACAACTGGGATCTTTATTAAATTCTGTGAAAGGTATAAATAAGTTATCCTAAATTGTACTTGGAGCCTCTAGAGGTTGATAATTAAAATTTTCAAAAAATTTAAAGTGTTAATTAGGCCCCAAATCCTGAGTCAGATGAACCAAAACTGGAATCTTAGTAACTACTGGTATTCAAGTATCGGAGATGAGCAGTTCAAAATTTAACAATTAGGCCTGAGAGTGTTTTTGAGAATTTCAGGTTTGATGGGAGGAAACTGACTTTACTATTTCACCACACCTTGTAACACAGTGGTGCAAAGTTTTCATTTATTTACCCTCGTAGTCCATACCAACTTCATCAAATGCCCCCAAACAAGGCTACCTCCCTGGCTTCCAACTGTGGCCACAGAAGATCAAGTTCTTCTGTCCCTTACAAGTCTTGCATTTTACATTTTCTATGACGCTGTGTGGCATACTTAGGGAATCAGATTATATGTGAAATTACTTAACTACATGCACACTCAGAGGTCGAAGGAACATGTTTGAGTGACAAAGCAGTCTTTTTCTATGTTACAAGAGGATTCTAGAAAACAAAACAAGACCCGGAAAATGAAAATACAAAACCCCATGAAATATTCATATGAAGTTACTCTGATTTGGGCCGGCATGGCTTATCTGAGGAGTGTGCGCCAGGTAAATTCAGGGTGGCTTTTTTCTCGGGGTCTGGAAGCGTGAGAGTCTCTGGGGCAGATTTTTTCCGGGGCCGATCTTTGGGGACAGACAGAAATTCGGGTGCGTCTGTGTAGAGAGGCGTGGACGGCGCGCTAGAAGGCGCACTGCGAACCGAAGAAGGCAGCAAGGGGATGCTGGAGATAGAAATTGCAGGTGGGAAAACGCCGATTTTCTGGTTGGTGGCTTCCTGAGTGGCTCGCTCAAATTCGCGGACTTCATCCATTGTCATGTCTTCAAAGGAAAAAAAGACAGAAACAGAAATGAGCGGTTATAGAGAAGAGATGCACAAGGACTCATCACTATGCCTGTTTTTTTTAAAGGACCCACAGAAACTGCAGATTATAAACCCAAATTATTAACGAAATGCTAAACCCTGAATGTTTTTCTTGTTAGTGAGGCAAATCTCTGAAAAAAAAAAAAGTTCCAGGGAAGCCGGGATGGCTCAGTGGGTTGGACGCTCACTTTGCAGCCCTGGGCACCCAGGATCGAATTCAGGCACCAGCCCGTGCGGACCCATGTGCTGAACTGGGGAGTGCCCCCAGTTCAGTTCTTAGGGGTGTGAGACCCTGGCTCAGTTCCTGCCCTGTACAGCCCCATGCCCACCTGTGGAATGAAGCTATGTGGAAAAACCAATGATGTGCAACTATGGAGACTGTTCTGGGCCCTCCCCTTCTCTCTGTCTCTGACTCTGTATCTCTCTGTCTCTCTGTCAAAAACAATAAATAAATCTTAAAAAAAAAAAAAAGTTCCTTTATGAATATTCATCCCAGGTCTCCCAAAGCCCTCTTCAGTGAGTGTTTTTAAGTATTTTGAATAAGTATTTTGAATAATAACATATCAGGAGAGTACAGACCAGAGCTCTGTGTGTGTGTGTGTGTGTGTGTGTGTGTGGTGTCACGGGTATGGTGTGTTATATGGAGCTATTATTACACCTGGCCTTTTCTATAAAGGGAAAGTAATTAAAGCAATGACTAGCCCCACAATGATGCATACTACTGTCTATTTTAGATAATAAAAGGACAAGTATACCTTTATAGGGTAAATAGGCAAATCAACAGAATTTCTCCACGTGCTACCCTTTCATTTAATAAATATATATTTTTGCATGCTAGGGGTTACCTGTTTCCTGACTGTATATCCATTCTGAGATTGCTTAGATATTATTTTAATTAATTCAGATGAAAAAACAAGTAAGATGATGACAACAACAAACCCTGCTAATTATCCTCAAACCAAAACCAAAACAAACCATTTCTCCAGGAAATATAAAAGAATAGAGAACAAAGAGAGAGGATAATTTAAAGAGTCAGAATTTTATTTAAAAGAAAAAAAAGCAGTATTTGGGATTTAAGAAATAAATTCAGCGATGCCTCATTTAAGAACCATTGTCACGTGATGTAGATTTTCCAAATACCTGATGTTTTTTTAAGTGAGAAATTAAAAAAAAAAAAATTTTAAACAGAAATCTTTTCCTAATATATTTAATGTACTATATACACTTACAACTTTTTAGACAAAATACGGTGTCTGGCAGAAGTAATGCCCTTCTTCAAGTAGTACAGCAAACTCATACATGCTTATGGTTTTGTAATCAAAGGTTCGGTATAAATGACCAACTCATAACAAGGGGTGTTACTTCTGCTGGACCCTGCATATCACTGTGCTGTAACTGTGATGACTTCTTTCGCTGGGTCTATTTGCTGTTTATAGTTGGGTATTTCTTTTCTCATTCTCAGGAACCCTATTACTACTACTACTACCATGGTTTCTTGTTATGATTATTATTAATTGCTCTTAGTCTAAATAACCCTGGTATCCGTTGCTATTTTTACTTGCTGGTAATGGGGAAAACAGTTCACTGGGCTTATTATAAAACAACACTGAATCGAAGGCCTAGGAGCTTGTCCTGAGTAAATGGTGAAATCTGCTGCAATGGATTTCCTATAGTCCCAGATACCCATCTTTTATTCTTAAACTTAGCTGAAGCTTCTTCATTAGATGATATTGCATAAACTAGCATGAAACAACACAGCCGCTTTGAAAATGTTAACTATGGAACAAATATTTTAACATGGTATTAATCATTAGGGGATATATATACATACACACACATATATTAGGTCATATCATGACCTATGAGCAAACCATAAATATTTTTTGAAAAACAAAATCCTTAAAAGGATTTCCTGGAACCAATTATTAAAATTTTTTGAAAGGGAAAGATTTTACAAAGGAAATAAAAAAAATTATGGCTGTGCTGATGTAGTACAAAGTTCAGAATATAACAAGAAAAACTGTACCTGCAAACTTCCCATTAAATAAAAAACACTAAGACTATTAAACAAATGAGACTAAGTTTTTTAAAAAGATGTATTTCAAAATAAAATTGAATCTGTCAGAAAAGTTTCAGCAAACCGGAGTATGTTTCTACTATAATAAATGGATATCAGCTTGGGAAAAAAATCAGATAACTATAATAAACAAGTGGCTGAATAGAGTGCTTTACTCCATACATCCAGCAGGGGGCAGGAATCACCCAAAATTCAATTTTGATTTTACACTCCCAGTCTTAGAAGTTCCCTTCCTTGAAGGCACTGAAAACTGCTAGACTGAAAAGCAGACAGACTATTTCCTTATGGCCGTGTTCCTGGATGTTAATTTTGCATAATTTCAATCTAATCTGTCCCTACTCGGGTTGATGATTGTATTTTACAGAGCACCCATGCAGTTTTTATTTGTAATAGACAGCAGCCTCTTGATTTCAACTGTTTTCCATTATGATAGAGAAGAAAAACAATGGAAAAAGAAACAATCTCTAATTGGATGGAATCTCACAGAATAAGGGACATGTTGTAAACATGCAAAATAACCACTTTGTGTCACTTCAGAGGCGATAGGCATCTCTTTTGCTGAAGTCATGGGAACTTCAGCTGTCAGAGAATGCACGCGCTTTCCCATAGGGAGAACCATTCCAGGGATCATCTACCTGGTAAACTGATCTTCTAACACTAATAATCCCAGCAAGATGAAAAAAAACAAACAAGCAAATAGTCTTAAGCTGAAAGCGTTAAGAATGAGAATGAGGCAAGCACTGTGCTCTGCATCTTTGGGATGTGTGGTGTCTTCCCCTTCCTCTGGCTTCCTTGGGTCATAGGTCTAGTAAGCAGCTTTCAGAGAGTGGCTGAGGGAGAACGGGCATCTGACCTTCCTAAAAGAAAAGGTAATTGGAAGTGGTGAAAATTCAAGGACAGTTCCCTTAGGAAGCATTTCTAACTTCAGAACAGGGAGAAAGGAAGGGGGACGTGCCATCGGAGTTGGTCTGTACAGAGAGAATCATCTCGCTGTCTCATCAGAAGGGTTTTCTGCAAATCCATTCACGGCATGCCAAACGGGGAGGGAGAGTTAGGGCCATGTCAGCCTCAAGGGCAGTCACATGCATCAGACAGCAGCACAGGAGCCTTGCAGGGCATATTCCAAAGTCACGCTCTTAACTTAAGATTTCCAAAGGGCAACCAGAAGGACTTCACAATCCCAAAGCATCCATTTACAACAACGGCCATCTCTCAATGTTCTATACCTACATCATCGATTTCGTAAAAACCTAATAGGTATTATTCTGGGGCATGTGCTAACAGATTAGGGCTCACGCTGGCACCCAAAGAGACCACAGCTCCGGCCAAAAATACATTTAAATGACTTAGTGATTACATTTTCCTTTTCATCTGTCTCTTCACTTCATTAACACGAATGACTGAAACAAAATTATACTTAAAATGCTGGCACCCACCGTACAGTCACCTCTCAATTTCCAATGGGCCACTAAATAACCCGAAGCTCCCTGGGGCTTATCTTGAGATGCAGGCTAGCTCTGGTTCAGCCCCAGCTCAACACATAGTCACTGCACAGCCAATATGTACGCAGTCCCATCTTTACATTAACTTAGTAAAGAGGAACCGATTGGGTAAAATAGCTATAAAGAGCCACAGAAAGCATTTCAAAGCAGATGTAAAGAAACCTAAAATGCCAGATGGACCAGAAGCCCTCCCTTGAATGAATAACTGAGGGTTAACTATATTTTTAGAATGGCATGATGTTCTAGTTTGCACGTGACATTCTTCTTTACCCCTCTGTTCTTTTATGGTGTAGGCCGTTCACCGGAACCACAAAAAGATTCCACTCTCCATGTTCTTGGTTTTATGACCAAAACAACCTGCAAGTCAAGCAGCTTTAAAGAATGGAAATATCTGGAAGCAAGAGGTGACACTGTTCAATTTAGACCCAGCTCAAGTTCTTCACCAACAGCCTCTGGGCAACAACGCTTTTTTCTTTTTTTTTTTGGTGGAAGAAGTTTGCGCATGGAGTGTTCGCAGTATTTCAAAGATCAGTTTACATGTACGTTTGGTAAAGGTTGGGCAACATGTTTTAAAAATTCTACATACACTTGTTTGGGCATGGCTCTCTATGTCATCCACAGTGGAGGAATGCTGATTGCAAACTTTTATGTTGGTTTGTTCATGCATGTTTTTCTCGTATTCCCGGACATCATCCATTGTCATATCTGAAAGAAGGTCAAGACGTTGGCAACTTCCGTTATTAAATGCAAACTTTCAATGGGGAGACTTTAGGGAAAGATGGTAGCTTAGCGGAAGCAAAAGAGAGGTTTAAAAAGCAGGGCACTCATTAACTTTATGAAGAGTACATCATAAAGTTAGTTAAATCAGCCAAAGGTGGGGCGAGTACAAGGAATTGAACTCAAAGTCTCAGAACAGAGAAGAGTGGAAATTATTCAGGGGGTGACTCTTGTAAAGTGAGCTAAGTGGGTGGAGAGGATTAGCACGTGGGCAGTGACATAGCCTGAGATCTCCTAACGCAGAGTTAGAAGATCCCTTGAAGGACTGGCTCAAGTTTGTTTGGTTTAATACTTACCTTTCAAATACCTTTCCTAATAGATTCTTTAAATCAGTGCATTCAACAACAGAAAGGACACTTTCATTGCTATTATATAAGGCACAACGCAGAAGGCAGAGACAGGATGTTTCTGGTACAAGTGGGACTTGGTGCAATGCTCATACAGACGTGTTCTGGCACAGAATACATGGTGTTAGAGCGTGAGGTCTACACTGAACTGCAAGTGTAGCCTAACAGCTTGAAAATGGCTGACACCACTTCCACCCACACTGATCTATAAATACAATGGCTCATGACATGACTTTTGGCACGAGTCTGCAGTTTTGCAGAAAAATCAGGATAATGATCTGTTAATCCAGTGGTTCTCAATGGGGAACAATTTTGTGACATTTCTGATTGTCACAATTGGATGCAGGTGCTACTGGTCTCTAGTGGGTAGAGACCAGGGGTACTGTGGAACATCCTACAATGCACAGGACCCACCAATGCCACCCAACAAAGAATTATCTGGCCCAAAATGTCATGGTGCTGAGGCTGAGAATTCCTCTTACTCCAATTGATAAGAAACTTAAGGAACCCATCCATCTTCATGTTGTGAAATACATAGAAATAACAATTAGTCTCACTTTAAATACTTTAGTTGTTTTATCCCCCTACCCCACCCTACTTCTTGGTTATGTTACTATATTTTTATCAACAATTTCCCCAGATGGGCATTTTTGTTGCTCTTGTGGCAGAATTTAACCTCATGCTTCTTTACAATGAAGGTATGCTGAGCAATTGGTTAAACTGACCACCCTGATTACTAGATCACTAATTATTATCTTGGTGGGGATTTAGAATGGGGTATTCAGGGGAAGCCGGGATGGCTCAGTGGGTTGGGCGCTCACTTTGCAGTACCGGGGACCAGGGATCAAGTCCCGGCCCCGGCCCGTGCGGAACCATATGCTGAGCTGGGAGCTCCCCCAGTTCAGTTCTCTCTCTGTCAAAAAACAATAAAAATAAATAAATATTTATCAAAAAAAAAAAAAATAGAATGGGGTATTCACAGCTGGCATTTTTCCTTAGGTATTTTCTGCATCATGTGGTTTGGTGTCTTTTTTCTCAATCCATGTGTGTCATGTGAGATTCTCTTCATTTCCAAAGGGCAGACTTGCCAGAAGTTCATGATTTTATTCAGTGTGGTTTGGGGCCAAGAAGCAGGGCAGCTTTAACTCCAGACCTGGGTTATGTTATTTAGCTGATCACCCTCCCACATCCCGGAACTGTCAATCAAGAATGCTGTCCATAGCAATGTAAGTATCAAGAATGTTAAGCAGCAGTCTGGCCAAGCAAAGAGCATGCTTTTCTTTTAGAAAATCGAGGTATTGGAAAGCAATAAAGAGATGCTGCTTTGTGATTATAACAAATGCACCTTAGTTAGCAATAATAACACATTATTTCAATACAATCACTTCAATTTCAATGGCTGGTTATCAAAACTACTTAAATACCAATACATCCGGAATGAATACTGAGGTCATTTTTAAGCTAAAAGTTTAAAATTAAAAATTTCTCTATACAAATGTTTATTAGACTCTTTCCTGCCTCCCCCTCACTGGCATGACAGTAATTTAGAAAACAAAAAATTTTAGTTTCTTTGTTCTAGTGAATCCCAACAGAAATCATTCTTTATCTTTCATTAGCTCAGTGTTAAGAAAGAGGCTTAAAATGTGACTATGTGCTTTCAAAGATATATAAATTTTATGGATATAAAGAAGGAATTAATAACAAAGATACTCATTACTGCCTTGTTCATAATAGTGAAAAACTGAAAACAACTCAGGGGACTGATGGTACTATGCAATCATTAAAAATGATGTAGAAGAATACTTAACACTATAGATATTAGTACATTGTTAAATAAAAAAGAGGTAGAAAAATTGTACACATATATGAAATTATTTTTGTCAGAAAAGCATTATATACATTTTAAAAAGACTAAAGTATACATTTCAAAATGTTAATAGCGATTGTTTTGAGGGGTTGGAATTATAGGTAATTTTCATTTTCTTCTTTTTCCTCTCTATAGTCTCCACATTTTCTCCATCAAATATGCATTACTCGTGTAAGAAAGAAAAAAAGCATGATCTAAAAATCCATTATTTGGGGTCTTTAGAAGAAGAGTTTGAGGTACAGGCTGCCAGATTTTTTCCTATGAATTCACATACACATAGTCGCATTTATTTTTATACTATGAGATCACACTATACTACACTACCCTATACTACACTATGCTATACACACTATACATATTGTTCTGGCTTCCTTTACTCACTAAGGGAAAATGTACATTATTTCTATATCAGTCCATAAGAACTATTTTATTCTTTTTAACAGTTGCACACAGTGTTCATAGTATGGGTGTATCATAACTTACTTGACCATATTCCTGTTAATGGACATTTACACTGAGACTAATTTTTAGCTTTTATCAACACTACACTGAATAGCTCTGTACCTAAATTCATCAGCACATATGTAGCATTCCTCAAGAATTTCTAGAAGTGGAATTGCTGGGTCACAAGTTATTTGTACTTACCATTTTTATAAAAAACTGTTAATTTGTTCTTCTACCTATACAAAACTGAAGATTGTCAGTCTGTTAAATTTTTGCTATCAGATGGGCAAATGTTATAACTTCCTGCTGTTTCCATTACATTTCTTGTGATGAATGGTGAGGTTATTGGCCATTTGCATTTTCTACTCATGTACTAACTTTACCTTTTTTCTACTGAGTTGCTGGACTTTTGATTTATAGGGTCAGGATTTCAAAGACAGTCACAGCCCTCCTCTGGTAATCTCCTGTGTTCCTCTCTCAAAATACTTTCAGATTGTGAAGCAAAGCCATGCTTTTGTGAAGCTTGGGCTGCCTATTTTTATCCATCTCCCCTCTCCCTGCATCTTCTGAAGGTTGCTGCTTCTCTAATTAGTGTTCTGGTTATGCAAGGGAGACCCAAGGCTCCTGGACAAAGACCAATCAAGGCTGTGAAAGACACACTCGGCTCCTTCAACAGTGGAAATGGTTCCACTTTACCCTGAACATGAACAAAATAACATCTGTTTATGGAAACAGTTATGTGAGAGCAAAATGCTGAAACTCAGAAAAGATATAAAATTAAAAATCCTTGAGTGAGAAACAACCGCCATCATCTACAATGTCCTTTCTTTTGGGGACTCTTAACTAAGCACTGAAGGTGGTGAGTCTAATTCGGGTGCAAAACATCCAGGGCTGCCATTAGCATGTACAGTTTATGCATGATAAGAACACACAGCCCGGGGGTGAGTGGGGCTAAAATTCAGCCTCAAGACCAAAGCATCTGCTGAATCAGCCTGGAAGGAGTGCCTTTTTCTAATTCTCAAAAGGCAGCAGAGTTTGGCAAAGGGTCCTAAAGACACCTCCCATTCGTTAGTCTAATTTGGTTGTTCTGAGTGAAACTGTCCTTCCTTTCAATCCAATCTGGTTTACAGTCCATATGGTCAGCTAGATACCCTTACACTTTAGCGAGTGTCAGAATCATCTGGAGGGGCTGGTTAAAACACAGATTGCTGGTCTGTACCCACAGAGGATCTGATTCAGTAGGTTTGAAATGGGGCCTGAGAATCTGAATTTCTAACAAGTAACCAGGGCATGCTGATGTCACTGGTCTAGCCACTTCGCTTTGAGAACCAGGCTATAAGCTATAGGCAAGAGTTTGGTTTTTTTTGACCTTTTTTTCATATTTACCAATGAGAACCTCACTGAGCCTACAGTAAGCAACTTCAAGTACTCAAAACTGAAGGACTATCCTGGTAGACATCAGGCTTTGCTAATAATGACACACCCACTTACCTGAGAGGCCCACAGTCCTCAGCATGACCTTGAACAAGGGGTTGAAAGACACTCTGTGGGCAGGCCCATTTCTATTCATTTGGTTTGAGTGTCTGCATCTAGTTAATGAAGGAGTCACTGTTTTCCTGGCACGCAGCTCAGCTTGGGGGGCGGGGGTGATGCCAGTGGTAACTGACATGAAATGGATGCGGTGGTTCTAACATCCTTTGCTGAGTGAAAGGGCTGCTTGTTTTGGTTGGGGTTAGGATTGTGTATACAGGGGGTGGAAACCTATTCTGGGGAGTACAGGACACCCTGACCGGCTACATCCACATAACCACATGCTGTTTTTTCTGCACTCAGATACAGAAAAGGCTTTTGGTCAATAGACTCCTTGAGTTGTTTGTCTCCACCGAACCCATCCAATGTAAATAGATGGGTGTTTCTGTCTGAAAGGTCTCTGGGACGGTAGGCCTTCAGTTTCCTTTGATGCATTATTCTAGCTTTGGGCTGCTGGAATAGTCTGACATTTTTCTTTTTTTGGACTAAAAGTCTTTAAGTCCCTTCCTTACCCCAGGCTTGGTTGAGATAAATAGTCAGCCCCCATATACTCTGCCCTAGCAGTTCACTTACAAGATACCTGCCTACAGTTTTTTGTCTTTCTATATCCTGTCTCTATTCAAACCCTTTTTGTCTGATTAACAGGCTTTTAATGTTTTGTCCTCTTAATGAGGACCAGCTACCCTGCTTGATGCTGTATTTTCTAAAGAGTCCTCTCTGGCATTCTGACACTGAGAGAAATCTACTAAAGTGCCCTGTGTCTTCTTGGTCCTCAAAGTGGCAGATTCTGGGTCTATGAGGTCCCTGTTCACTTGCCAAACTTCTAATGAGTTTGAGCCTATTATTTCTTGACTATCCTTTTGATATTCCCCGAGTGTAGGTGGTAAGGAAACCATGAGCTTAGAGGAGCCCAAGTTGGGAGGGACCAGTAGCTCTTAACCATTTTTTGGGGGGGCTGGGGGGGTGGCGGGAATCTGTGCTCCCTCTAAGAACCTGAGACAAGCTTCCCAGGGAAATAAAAAACAACAACCAGAAAGTTTGGTTGTAAGGAGAAGTAATCCCAGGAGACTTTCCCTCCACCTGCCTCACAAAAGACAACCATAAATAGACAAGTCTTAGGGGAACATCATGGCTATGTGGTGACCTAATGCACTTCCAGGGGTGTGTGAAGAGAGGATGATCTTTCAAAAGAATTTTGCCCAGAGATTTGTAACTAAATAAACCTAGGAAGATGTGGATCTGGGAAAAATGCAAAAAACTGAAAAATTAAAAGTCCCACAGGATCATGTTTCTTCAGTGTGGCTTAGAAACAGCTAAGGACACTAATACCAATTGTTGCTTCCCATTCAGTCCAATGTTATCTTTTCACTTTCAGTCTGATACCTTCTGCTCAGAAGAGGAAGGGAACTGGTGGAACAATGACAGAATGGCAGCTACATACAATCTAGGTTACACTCAGAACAAATTCAGTGTGACTTAGGGAAAGGCCAAGGAGCAGGGCATTTCATTAGCTAATCAGATCTAACCCAAGTTACCAATTGGGTATGTTTGTTTCTATTTATAGAGAAGAACACAGGCTTCTGATGACTGATCCTGGGAATGGAGAGGCTTCATGCAGACAAAACAACAGTGCTAAGGATCTGGGAGGGGTAGAGGAAGCAAACCTTGTTTTCATTTACCGGAAATAAGCAGAACTTGTTTAATGCTTCCAAAATCACATAAACAAAACAAAAAAAGGGCAGAGTAATAGCGTCAGGATTAAGGGGCACCTATGCCTCCGCCCTTAAGTTCTTGCAGAATCCTTGTTTTTGGTAAGGGAGTGTTTCAAGTGACCTCCGAATCAAAGGATGGCTTTCACTTTATATAATGCTTCAGATAGCTTTGATCTTGAAGCCTGATATAAATTAGGATGTGTCTGAAACCCATCCAACAGAGAATTATCGAGTCCTGTGCATTGCATATGCAAGCACCAAACATACGGAGGTCTTACTGAGTCAATAACTAAGCACTGTAGTTATTTTAGATCCAGCTTCCATTGTCATGTTTTTCATTATGTTCTGTGAATAGTGCTATTCCCAGTACAGGAAGCAATAGCCTGGCCTTTGCTGTAGTCTTTCTAGGTAGCATTTGATGCCAGATGGATTGAAATCCCAAGTGAACACGTCATGAAATTGTTCTACAAGTTATTTCAGGGAAGTTGACTTACCATACCACTCATCAACCCATGCAAAAGCCTGTCTATGGCCAATCAGCAGAATATCTCGGACCACCTAAAAAAATGAAAGAAGGAAGTTGGAATAATACCACATTTGATGGTTGATAAAAATTATCTGGAAAATAGATTGTGCCCAATTCTAGGACTTCTGGTAATTTCAAATTTCTCTATCCCTCAGTCCATATGTGAAAACAATTACAGGCTGACATACAAAAATATTGTACTTGCTCAACCTCTGCCCTTCTCTTTGGTGTGCATATACTTGCTGTAAATTAATCTCCATCTTATCTGGAAGTCGGGCTGGAGGTGTGTACAAACTGGTGACAAGGACTTGGCAGTCACATAGCAATGACTGGAATGAATCTTGAGGCTAATCACTTCAAGACTTCATTTATCTTTACCTAAAACAGGTTCTAGTTTTCATTCATAGCAGGGTATATCTCACAGGTGTCAGGAGGTCATAAATGTTAGAACTGTTCTGAGCAGCAAGTTACTTCTAAGTACAGAGCACTTCACACTCTTTCTTCTCTGATGAAATACGAGGGCTGTCTGGAAAAATCCAGCCATTGTCAATGCAATGAGAACAGTTACATGGCTGGATACTTTCCCGAAAGCCCTTGTATCTTAAATATTGGTTCAATATTTTTCATAACTGAAGGCGTGGGATACGAGGTAAGTAACTATCATTCAAGGCTTGACTTTCATGTGATAGAAGTGGGAAAATAAAACAAACTTAGTTGACTCTTATTGAAAGAGATGAAATAAGAGGCCTGAACTAGAATAAAACATGAGAATGCTAAGCCTGACTGGAGACAAAAGGAATGAAACTTTCTGATGACACAGACGGCAATCGCAGACTAAGAAAAACAACATAGATGGTTTGTATGTGTGCAAAACTGTTCATGTGCTTTGATTTCATGGTATTCTTTTCTTTGTTCTCTGTAAATATGCCTTGTTATGTTTGGGGGGGATATTCACACTCTCCAACGTTCCTTTCTTCCTGCCAAACAAACCCAGCAATTGTCAAAGACCTCTTGTGGAAGGTTCAAGCATGTTTCAATAAATGAAGGACTTTAATTTGGTGAACTTGCAGAAACAAGGGAAGCATTTATAATGAAGTGTTTATTATTCCCGGGCTCTAGATATCTAGTGAGGCTTAAGGAGGAAACGTGTAATGAAAATAAGAACCAACACAAAGCCATACACATGTGAGTGCTGAGTGTGTCAAATTCATGGAAATCAAAAGAACAGCGTTAAGACACAAGTAAATATACTCTATTACATTAAGCACAACACAGCTGTCTGCTGGAAACAAGAATTCAGTAATGTGCTCATGGCTCCCTTTCGAACATTTTTTTCTCCTTAACTGTGAATAGATTCTTAAAAAAACAAAGGTGTTCAGAGAAAGGCATCCCTGGCACTTCAAACCCATGCAGATACTCGCCTCAGATCTCATTAGCGACTCGTGTGCCAGAGCAGGTGTGTTTTGGTGGCATTGATATTATAGCACTTCATTATATTCGGAAATGGGCAATGGGAATGCCTATTATGGGAGCATAATTCAATGCTTACAGGTATTTTAAAGAAATAGATTCTCAAAACTAGCCAAAGCCATCCGTGAGAAAACAAACACAGTGAGCCCTGTGGCAATCTCAGTAGGGTTTGGGAGAGGGGGAAATAATAAAATGTACGATGGTAGTGGCTCTAGTAAGAGATCATTTTGGGTTTTTTAAAAAAGGGGAAGTCACAGATGGGGTAGCCTGAGATAGACACAGAGCTGAAGCTGGAAAACACGTACTCTGGGAGTCTTCCTGCCTCGTGACTGGGACACAGCCGGAGGTCCTACACCTCAATTTCTGTGTTCCGCCCCGCTCCCACCTCTGGTTGGGCAGAACGGGTTCTGGAGCTCCGTGGAAGAGCGTCACACTTCTCGGTCTCAAATTTGTCCCAGTGTTTGCTATTAGCATGAGCCCATGTTCAGTCTATTCCTTGAGCCTGAGTTCAAGACTTGCACATTTTATTGTCAATGGGCCCCCCAATTTTATTGTCATTTTCCCCTGTAGACAAATCCATCTAAGTAACAAAAAGCTCAGGGCATTAAGGTTACATTCCAGTGCTCCCAAAAGAATTTCAGAAAGATATTTTTTTAAAACCAGTTTTTAAGTGGAAAAACAAACAGATATCCAGCCTATCTGGAATGCAGCGACAACTGGGCAGTATTTATTTTTATGGAAATAGGAGGAGTTACAAAGGGCAAATGCTCGACACTGCATTTCCCATTTTTTTTCCATGAGGATAGGAGTCATGTTTAAACCCCTAAAGAAACTTAAGTCATAATCAAGTGAACTCCTGCTACCAAATTAACATACTTAGCCAAAGTGGGTATAGCATTGAAATCTTTGTTTTGAAATTGTAAATCATTTCTTGGTAACAGAGTTATTATATGAGCAGGAATGCTGAAGTCTACCATCTAAAGGGAATACTGGCATTTCTTGTTCTGTCTCTTGGAGTGTCTTCTACTTTAGGTGTTTACATTGACGGGGTTTTTTGAGTGAGGATTATTCTTGGGGCTGCACATACAGATGAGCCCTGTGCTTCTGTCTGGAACCCAAGCACTGAGTATAAGTACTCATGCTTGCAACTAGATGTCAAGGGGAGAAGTGTGTTGAAAGCCCGGCTTCCTGAATATACTCACCTAATCGACATGGAAGTCACTGAATATGAGATGAAGTGTAAAATATCTATTAGGGAAGGAAACTGAACCCGTTTATAAAATGCATTTTCATGGAAACAGGGTTTTCTAGCTGTAGCTCACTCATGTTGGCTCAGCACAGATCTGTTGCACATCATGCAGTCCAGCTTACAGTAATGACAGTTACTTTGTCCACAGCTCAGCAACTGCTGTTATTAACAGTTCACTTACCTTGTGTACAAATTGTTCCACTCTGGTCTGAAGCCCCCAGACCTCGAACTTCACGGTCACCAGCTTGTAGGAACACATGATGGGCTGATGATTATCTCTCCAGCCTTCCCTTAATTGTCCCCGTCCTGTCTTCTCTGACTTGAAGTGTTTAGGATCCTGGATATAATATATCAAAGAAATGGTCACCTCAAAGTTCAGTCATCATTTATATGAAATAAGAGAATAAATGAAAGAAGCAAGTCACCCAAGACCACATTGTATAATTCCATTTAGATGAAATATCCAGAATATGCAAATCTATGGAGAAAGAAAGTCGATTAGTAGCCTAAGGCTGGGAGAGGGGGATGACATGGGGAATGATTGCTATGGGAACAGAGTTTCTTTCAGGGGTGATAAAAACGTCTAAAATTAGATTTACGGTGATTGGCTCACAACTCTGTAAACGTGCTAAAAACCACTGAACTGTACACTTTGAATGGGTGAACTCTATGGTATGTAAATTATATATCAATAAAACTGTGAAAAATACATAAATGCAATATAAAAAAATGCCACTTGCTACCTCAGGAGGATTTTCCAGGGTGTGCACTGGCTCTAGGTTTGCTGATATTCCTGCCTACAGTAATATTATAATAGTCATTATCCTATGCACTCTGTGGACCCAGTAAAGAACCAAGCATCACATTATGCTCTCCTGTGATCTGATTTCTTTGTCCTGAGGGGTCCTGGAGGGCATCAGCTTTGTGTCTATACGGTGTGGTCTGTGTGTGGTTGTAGAGAACTCCCCTCCACTCAGAGAACAGACTCAACTCCACTGGGATGAGCTTGGCTCCCTGACCTGCTTCCAGGATCCCTCCTCATTTGCATCCATTGTAGGAAGATGGTGGGCCTGGGGGGTATAAAGGAACCAGAGTGGGACAAATATCTAATTAACCAAATACAAAATTGACAAAAGAGGGGAGGGGAGAAGGAAGAGGAAATGTATCATAAGTATCGCACAGGAATATGTGCTTCCAAGGGGCTGGTGATCTTGAATGTGGGCAGCATTTTTCAATATTTGGTACCAACTTTGCCATGTTGTATTTTTATCACCTGAACCAACCTAGAAGCTGCCACTGAAATTCTATCACAGATCTGGAAAGATGATGACCACTTAATAACGTGAAACACACAAAAGGCATACTAAGCATAGGGCCTGGCCCAGAGCAAGTGCTCCCCTCATGTAAAGACCATGATTGCACTTCCCAGGGCTTTGAGTAACATGTCTGGTCTTACAGTTCAGAGCAGACAGCAATGCCTTTCCAAAACATCCTGGAATTGCTGGTAAACAATTTGATGTTCATTGACTTTGGACTCATTTCTGCCTGCCCTGCGTTTCTATACCATATAATGCCATTAAGAATAAAAAGAGAAGCCCAATAAACCCAGAGATGCATCAGCAGGAAGACTCCAGTATATACCTTCAAAGATGGCGACCATCAGTTCCTTTCCTCACTGTTCCTCTCACCAAGAGGTGGAGGTTACGTGCCTTCCTTTTTAATCCAGACTGGCCTTGGCTTGCTTTGACCAATGCAATGTGGCAGAAGAGACACTGGTCTGGTCACTAAGGGAAGCTTGACACCGGAATCCTGCCACAGGGTAAAAAGTCTGACGTGATGATCCTGAGGCTACCATACTGTGAGGAAGCCCAATCTAGCCACGTGGAAGACCACACAGAGATGCTCACCCAAGGCAAATGAGAAGCCAGGCGTGTGAGTGAAAAAGCCATCTTCAATATTTCAGTCCCAGCATACTCCGTGAGAAACAGATCTGCCCAGCTCAGCCCAGCCAGGATTGCAGAATTGTGAGGAATAACACACTGTTGTTGTTTTGAAAGCCACTAAATTCTGGGGTGGACTATTACTTCGCAAGAGCTAAAGATCTATCAAGTGAATCACAGAACATGTGCAGTAACTGGAAGAGAATGAATGAAGGCTACTTTGTTCTTTCACAGAACACACCAATAGTTAACACAATCAGCCCCATGCCTGAAAGTGGTCAACAAGGAAGTTTATGGCTGCCAAGCAGTGCCCACAAATTTCAAATACAGGCGAGCTGGAGTTGAATGAGGAAAGCTAGTTCCTCTCCCCACATGCCCTTTGACTTTCCCACAAGAGGCACGTGATGAGTGTAATTGTGAGTGTGACGGTCATAAGACATGGCTCTGGCTGATCAGAATATGCCCAGGCAAGCCCCCCCAAACCTGACTGGAGGTTGCCCCAACTAGGTTAGCAATCAGGTGAACAAAGGAGAGTTCTGGAGCCAGCAAGCAGAGGATAGCAAGAAGGCAAAGCTCCTGGAGACCAGTTGTGCAGGAGACAAAGGACCCAGTGAACAGAGCACGGTGGGCAGGCTCCAGAGGTGGGAAAGTGAAACAAAAGCCAGGACCGTGGCCTGGCCTGTCTTCGTGTATCTCAGAGGCTGTGTGGTACCCAGCGGAGAGGCCTGAAGGTGCGGAGACTCCTGGGTAGGCTGACCAGACGTACCATTTGAAATGGGGCAGGAGACAACGGCATGGTCCTGTTTAAAACAGTACGTTTGGTCAGCCTACCCCTGAGCCAAATGGCTGCACCCCACTCTTCCCTCCCAGGACACATGTCTCTGATTCATGAATAAGCCAGTTCGTTTCTTCCAGGCGACCACTGCTGAATTTGAAATGATACCCATTCCAGAATCTTCATGTATATTCCAGACTTCTCAAGAATAAAGACGGAAACATTAAACGTGGGGCACCGGTAGGTTGCATTTCCAAAGCTGTTAAGAATTGTGGAGGCTCACCACAAGCTTCAGTTCTGCCTAAGAGCGGAAAAGTACTGCCCGCCCAGTGAAAACTACGTTTGTAGATGCCAAACACCATGTGTGGTTCCCGATCGCACCACAAAACTATAAAATTATATTAGCAGGCTATTGCAAAAGAAGGTTTTAGGAAAAGACTAGATGGGAATGAGAAGTGGACTGTATTCTCAAAGTGCAGAA